>LBNU01011361.1:0-15705 GCA_014162995.1 Artemisia annua | reverse complement strand
CTTTATTTTCATATAAATTTAATAACCTGAAATTTCAAATATAATTCAAGTAGTTAGAATATATATTCCTATATATACTAAAATGCTTGAGGCTTTCTATAATAATATTCTAATCTTATGGGCCTTATATTGGGCGTCATTTTTTTTTCCTACTTTGGCCCACACGTTGTTTTATTTATTCACGGCTTTAGTATATTGCATGGACGGTGTATATATCTTATAATAGAACCACCGCTTGGCTACACATCTACCGGCATTTTTGATCGACCTGTATATTCTGCTTCTTTTTGTTAAGGTTTCGTGTTTTTTTGCTTGGTTTTTGACGTTTGATGTATGTATCGTGTGCTTGGTTTCTCTTTTGCTTTTTCGTTGTTTTCGGTATATGCTGATGAACTCTTTGGGGTGGTTTCTCACTCTGTTTCTTAGTTTGCCTGCATGCATACCTGCTTAGATTATCACTTGTAGCCCGCGACTGCTTACTTTCCTATAAGTTTTCTTAAATTAGGTGTTGTTTTGCTGTGAGTTGTATGCCATGAAAATACAAAGAAAAGTTGTTCCAAATAAAACTGCCGAGGATATACCCATAGAGGCTTCGCAGTGCTTAGGTTTTCCAGGTTCGCATAGTGATGAGGTTTCGGGCTCTACATCTTTTGACTATTCGGTTATGACCCATGCTGTGGGTGATGGTACGCCTCCGGTTTCCTGCCCGATTATTTCTACCAGTATTGCGAGTAGCTTTACTAGGTGCCCTGCCTTTTGTGATACTGCTACTACCGGTTCATCAACAGACCAAGCTAGTATGGAAATTGGACAGACCAGCAGTGGTTACGGCATTCTGAATGCTCCTGAGAATGCGCGGTTTAACAAAGAACACCTTTTAGTTACTGCTCCTCCGCATCAAATAGATCTTCCACATGGTGTACCTGCACAGGTTCGCACAGTAGATGGTTTAGTTTCTACTTTTCAGGTTGCTAATATAGTGCTACCATCTTCTGTTGCTGCTCGGCAACCAACAATTACTGAAGGTTTGTTTATAATAGAAATAGCTATACGCTAGATTATATTGTCTGTTGTGTTAATGCTGTTTATAACAGCCTTTTTTCTTGATGCATGCAGGTCTCGGCAATGTGGGGAATGTAGGTCATGTTCCTATGGTTCTTGATTTCTCAGCCGGGCATGTTGTTTCCAGTCCTAATTCGGCTGCATGTATGTGAATAGATTTCAGCTTATTTATGTATATCATATACGTATATGCTATGGTATGCTGTATTTATTTGTCTTTTTCTTTTTTGCTTACTGTTTTTTTTTTATGCATCACCTACAGCTAATACCCGCATCAGTTCACGTCAGCGGAGAATTCCAGCTAGAATGAGAAGACGCACAGGTTAGAGACATGTTTTTTAGGTTGTTTAAAGTCGGATACTGGGTCTTTTATGTTGTAGCATTCCGTTTATTGAGTTTTGTCTATGTTTCTCCTCTCAGGTAGGCCCCGTCTACTGGCTGACAGGCAGCGTACACCAAATGGTACACTCTATATCATACTTTATTTGAGTTATCTTTCGCTTCTTATATTTGTATACGGCGTTCCGCCCACCGATGTTCACAGATTTATGTATTTTTTTCCTGTGCTTTTCAAGGAACATCGTCTATGGAGGACACAGATGGCCCGCCAGTGCAAGGTCCTGTTGCGCCTCCACAACGAGAAGGTAGCATTTAGTTACCTAATGTTTAAAGCTACCTTTATAATTAATTTTTAGTCATGCGTTCATTTTTTTTATTCAAGTTAGACATTCCTTACATACTTGCAGGTGCCCCTTTAGAATATAGGCGTTTTGGAAGATGTGATCAAGTATGCCAACATTGTGGGGCACTTTTCTGGCTGGAGGAAAAGAAGACGGGTTTGCCTATTTCTGCGGCGCCGCAATACCAGCGCTGTTGCGCTTCTGGCAGGGCAGTTTTGCGCACTCATGAGCGCTATCCGCCATATATTATGCAGCTATTCTCTGATAGACATTTTATGGAGAATATAAGGGCTTATAACCAAATGTTCGCGATGACTTCGTTTGGCGCAACTGTTGATAACTCTATTAACACAGGCAGGGGTCCATATGTTTTTAGAGTCTCGGGCCAGATGTATCATTGGATTGGTAGCTTCTGTCCAGCAGGGGACGATACTCCGAGGTTTTTGCAACTGTATATTTATGACACCGCCCACGAAGTACAAAACAGGCTCTCACACTTTGAAAGTCATGAAAGGCAGGCCTTGCGGGAATCTGTGATAGAAGGGCTTATAGGTTTTTTAAATGATAATAACGCCTTAGTTAAGCTGTTTAGAACCGCAAGGGATAAGCTACAGCAAGCTGATATACCTAATTTCAGTATCAGATTATTTGGTGTCGTTGGGGCCAACCAGTATGAGCTGCCTACTGCCGATAGCATTGGCGCGATTGTTTATGAAGGTGGTCCAGAAACTATGACTGATTATGACGTCGTGATAGAGCGACATTCTGGAGAACCGGAAAGTGTTAACAAGTTGCACCCTGCATACATGGCACTGCAGTTCCCGCTCCTTTTTATATACGGAGAGGAAGGCTACCACTTGAAATTGACGCTTAGGAGTTTGGATGGCGATGACGAGCATCAGCAAAAAAAGATGTCTATGAAGGTTTACTATGCGTATCAGCTATGCGATAGAGTGCGTACCTATAATCTTATAACTCGTGCCGGAAGGCTTTTTCAACAATATGTTGTTAATGCTTACTGTGTCATTGAGCAAGACAGAATGGATTTTATTAGGCGAAAACAGAACGACATAAGAAGTGAGTATTTGTCAGGAATTTACGATGCCATTACGAGGGGTGACCGGGACGGCAGGCAGGTAGGTTCACGGATTATTTTGCCCGCGTCTTTCACGGGAGGACCTAGGTACATGTATAGTCATTACCTAGATGCGTTGGCTATTTGTCGAGTGCACGGCAACCCGACTTTTTTCGTGACATTCACCTGCAACGTTAAGTGGCCAGAAATTCAGGAATACATGGATGCGTTTCCGCAGTTAACGACCTCTGATAGGCCTGATGTTGTGTGTAGAGTGTTTGAACGGAAGATTCACGCGCTGATCAAATTTGTTAGAGAAGAACAGCTTTTTGGTGACGTTGTTGCAGGTGAATTGATATCATAAATACTGACTTTATTATATGGAAACCTATTCTTTGTTACTTTCTAAGTCACGCTTACGTTACAATATGGTTTTTTTTGTTTGTATTTTGCAGTACTTTACACAGTCGAGTTTCAAAAACGGGGCCTCCCTCATTGTCATATATTGCTATGGACGCACACCTCTGCAACAAACGCCCAGGGAACAGATATAGATGCATATATAAGTGCTGAACTACCAAATCATGTGCATGATCCAGAAGGGTTCCGGGTCGTTTCTGAGCTTATGATGCACGGTCCATGCGGTCGCGTATATCCTAGGGCTCCATGTACAGTTGGGCGCGACAATTGCAAAAAACAGTTTCCTAAGGAGTATTGCGACCGTACTTACACAGATAGCAAAGGATATGTGCATTATCGTCGCCGCGACATCGGACCGGGAACATATCGACGGGGAGTTAGGTTAGACAACGCGTACGTAGTTCCGTATAATCGGGTATTATGCATGGTGTTTTATGCACATATCAACGTGGAGTATTGCGGCTGGACAATGCTTATAAAATACCTGTTTAAATACATATCTAAGGGAACAGACAGAATTATTGCGCGAGTTGTTAGACCTATTGGTGAGCAATCCCGATCTGCGAATTCGTTGGGTACTAATATGCATACAGGTGCTAATTCATTAATTCATATAGATGAGATAAGGAATTTCATGGACGCTAGGTATATTGGACCACACGAGGCTTGCTGGAGAATACTCGGTTTCGACATTCATAGTAGGGAACCTGCGGTGCAGATTCTAGCTGTCCACGCGGAGAACATGCAGCAAATAGCCTTTAGAGCTTCGCAGCAGCTAACTAACATAGCCAATGATTCCCGTTCGAAGAAGACAACGCTGACAGAATGGTTAGAATTTAACCGACTGTACACCATTGGTAGGCACCTCACTTATTTGCAGTTTCCAGCCGAATTCGTGTGGTCTAAGAGTGTTCGTAATTGGTCATTAAGGCAGAATAGAAACAAACCATCTATAGGAAGGCTAACATATGTCCACCCAGCCAGTGGCGATCTTTTTTTTGAAAGGATGTTATTATGTCATCAAAAAGGTTGTGAGTCATTCTCAGATATACGGAAAGTAGATGGGCAGATCTATTTGACCCATCGTGCCGCATGTCAAGCTATGGGTCTTTTGGGAGATGATCAAGAATGGAAGCGAGCATTAGAAGAAGCAGCCATATCAGCAAGTGCTCCCGAGCTGCGGGCCCTGTTTGTACAAATGCTTATTTTCTGTGATGTCGCTCAACCAGCAAATCTATGGGAATCACAGTGGGTGCATATGTGTGACGATATACCGGATAGGCTGTCGGACTTGCTAAACATCCCTAATCTCCACGTAGACGAAGATATGCTAAAGGATGGTATTCTTTACGAATTACAAGCAGCGCTTGCTTTTTACGGGAAAAGTTTGTCAGATTTCTCTTTACCTAACCCTCCGGATGGATTGCTAAGGATATTAAGAAACAGACTGGTCATGGAAGAGCTGAATTATAATCGCGCGGCATTAGCTGAAGAAAAAGAAAGATTAATTCCGCAACTTAACCAAGAACAGAGAGCTGTATTTAATAGAATTGTTGCAGCTGTTTCGAACGGCAACCAAGAACTACTATTTATCTACGGTCATGGCGGAACAGGGAAGACGTTCATTTGGAAGACTATTCTATGCGCTTTGAGATCCGAAGGGAAAGTTGTTTTGGCTGTCGCCTCTTCTGGAATAGCATCTTTACTTCTACCATCAGGTCGCACAGCCCATTCGAGGTTCAAGTTATCATTAAATCTAACAGACCATTCGGTGTGCAACGTGAAAAAGAACACGCAGTTAGCTGAATTACTCAGAAGAACGGATTTAATTATATGGGATGAAGCTCCAATGAATGATCGAAAGTGCTTCGAAGCTCTTGATCGTACCCTTAGAGATATACTGAATATGCCAGACCGCGTTTTCGGAAACAAGTCTGTTGTTTTAGGGGGGGACTTCAGACAAACATTGCCGGTTAAAAAGTATGGTTCGAAAAGTCAAATAATAGCAGCGTCGATAGCAGAGTCCTATCTATGGCCGCATTTTGATGTTGTTGTACTATATGAAAATATGCGTCTGCATCAACAACCGGCGGGCAGCAGTAGTTCCTCAGATGTTGATGCTTTCTCGGAGTGGTTGTTAAGTGTGGGTAATGGCGTTGCAGGTTATCCAGATGAAATAGACCCCGAAAACACGTCATGGATTAAAGTACCTGATGGATATTGTATAGAAAATTCGGAAAATGCTTTGGCAGAGCTGCTGGAATTCATATATGATAGGCACACACTCGAGGCGCCAACAGCAGAGACGTTGCAGCAAAAAGCTATAGTGTGTCCAAAAAATGAGACAGTCGGCATGATTAATGAAAAGGTTCTAGATGTTGTACAAAGTCAAGGGCGAAGTTATAGGAGTAACGATGAGGCAACCCCTAAGATGAATGACGGTGGCGCAACAGAGTTGTTATATCCGTCTGAGCATCTTAATACATTAGAGTTCCCAAACATGCCGCAACACCTGCTTACACTAAAGATTGGCGTTCCTATAATGTTACTGAGGAATTTAAATCCAGTAGAAGGTCTGTGTAATGGAACACGGCTTATTGTGACCCAACTTCTGCAGTGGATTATAGAGGCAAAAATAATAACTGGCACTAGAGTGGGCACAAAAGTTTTCCTCCCGAGAATTCCGCTCATAAGCAATGATGATAGCCTACCCTTTACATTTAAAAGAAAACAGTTCCCAGTCAGACTGTGTTACGCCATGACTATCAACAAAAGTCAAGGGCAATCATTAAAGAAAATCGGAGTGTATCTCCCTCAGAATATATTTGGTCACGGTCAGTTGTATGTGGCGCTATCTAGGGCGACCTCTCCTGGAGGATTGAAAGTACTCATTACTGATGACTCAGAGCGCGCACGCAATACCACAAAAAACATAGTTTACAAAGATTTCTTAACTAAAATTATGGTACTGCTGTCAACAGTTTGCTATGCCAAGTATCTTTATTTTCACTATCAACAAGCTGACCCGAGCACTATATAGCGAATAGACGCCCTTGGCTTAGGCTGTATGTTTTGTCAATAGGGAAACTATTCCGTCACTGTTATTAGCAAACCTTCATATCAATAGGTACATTATAAGGTTTTCCTACTGTGACTGTTCATTATTAATCCCCTGCCTTTAGTCATTGTTTATCTACCTACTGATGTGATAGTCGTGTAAGTCATACTGAGCATACGTATAGATCGCATGCCCACCATTTCTGCTTTTGCTATATACTGTAGCTATGTAGCCTTATCTGTTAGTTTCTTCACTTTCTGGAATATCAAACTCATTATAACAGGTACGCTGACTCAAATATGGTGACACGCTCAAATATAAGTTACTCATAACACATATCTGCATACCAGCTTATGTTTTATATATTCTATATTATAATTCAATCTACAATTGTAGGCAACTAGCAGATAGATGCCACGTGCAACTACATTAAATTGCTACCTGTTTTATACGTCTTAAAAAACCAATACGTAAAACACTGTTTCTGAGCTTCTATACATCTTGGGATACCTATTCTGATTGTTCTATTTATTCACATATTTATTGTCAGGAAAATGGCACTAACCGCTGATGCAGCCACATCTTCAAAGAGCACTGATAATCCCGTTGTTCCGTGTCGTCAGTTCGCCTACTTGGCTGAGTTAAATCCTGCAGACAACAGCAAGTTTATTCAGATTAAAGTATATCGTAAATGGACGAGTGTGAAAATGCCAGGTTTCACTCCTACAGCTTTCTCATGCATGCTCCTTGACAAGAAGGTATGAAATTATAAGACCCATTTTAAGCAACGCTTATATAATAATAACAAAACAATATTTACCCTATAGATACTCCATAATGTATTGGTTACAGGGTTCCGCAATACAAGCAAACGCAGACTTAAAAGAAAAAGAGCGGTTTGACCATGACCTACAAATGAACTGCGTATATAAGATTCAGGGTTTTGGTTTCGAGAAAGCAGACCCTTGGGGGAAAACATTAGACAATGATATCACACTTTGTTTTGGAAAATATACACAGACTGACCTCTTACAAGACAAAGACTTTCCGAGTCACTACTTCAATTTCGCAGCATTCAATGAGCTAAATGCAAGACTGGAGAAGAAGAACCCGATACTGACAGGTGATTTTGCCAAACGACCTATACATTTTAATATGACTATCAGTATCTATAAACATAATAATTTGCCAAACCAGATTACATCGGATATGTGCACAATGTGGAAAAGGTTAAAGAATATGGAGGCGTGACTACTAGCAGGGTTAAAGTCAGGAATATCGGTATCCGTAACCTTAAGTAAGTGCAATCATGCCTATCCCGACTCATAAATACTAGGATGTCAAAATTCTCATAGCGTTCAAACCTTACAGCAACAATGTCGTCCTGTTTACACTCTGGAATGAAGATGCCGACAACTTTCAGGAAGATGAGTACGCACAAATGAAGCAACCTGTCATATTAGCTGTGAGCTCATGCTACTTGAAGAGATATGCTGGTATATTGAAAATTACTATCCACATTCAACTTACTATTATCTTTAATTTAATTTAAACTCACCAGTGACTTTGAAATATGTAGGCCAGATACAATTGTCAGCTACTTCAGCCACCCGCTACTATTTTAACCCTGATGTTCAAGAAACCGCCGAGCTGTTAACTGCGTACGAATATTCTCATTAGCTAAATTTTCACATTAGCATTCTATTCATACTAACATTAGCAGCTTCATATAAATACAGATACAATCAGGCCAACATGATTGTCCCACAATTGGATGTTCAAACAGAGAGGCTTACAAACTGGAAGGAGGAAAGAAATAGGAACCGTGTTCCACTAGCAACACTTTTACAGATTGACCCAAAAACTCAACAGGTTTGCAGAACACATGCTGTAATCACACGCCGTTACTAAACCAATCTACTAACTAATTTGAACTATTTGCAGCGTGTGTTATTTACGCAAGATGCTATGATACTTCAAATTGACACCGGTCATGATTGGTACTACCAAAAATGTGATGAGTGCGGTGGAAAGCTGAGGTATGGATACTTGCATGGTCAATGCCATCAGTATGGAACAAAACCTAATCCCGAAAACAGGTATCTTAACATGATACAAAAAGATTTTGATTCATCCCTATATGTCAACTATTGGTGAATACATAATACTGATTTGCGCATCATTTTAATTGCAGCTACTGCTTTAGGATCGTTATAACGGATGGTACAGGAAACGCAACCATGAGCTGCTTCACACCTCAGACAGACGGCCTTATTAAAGACATTAACACCTTACTTGAAGAGGTTGAAAACAAAGACCCTTCTACTATTCCAGCAGCAATACTGGCCTTACAGAATACGAGACACGTCTTCCAGTTCCAGTTTGCGACACCGACACTGAAAGGTCCCCCGACATTCGTTTTAAAAAAGATAATGGACAAACCAGCAGCTACCTTACGAGAATCATCAGCGGGGCCTTCGTCTCCACCAGCAGACCTACCAGAAAGCCTAACAAATGAAGAATCTACCCCTCCACCAGCGACCCCCACGGTCACTCAAGATACTCCAATACACACATCAACTGAAACACACCAGCCGGTTCATTCAGCTGCAAGGAAAGAGCTATTCGTGCCAACCACCGAAGAAGAAGATGACCCAGCCCTAAAGAAACAAAAGAAGGACTAGAGCTCCTGTAAGATGCACTATATATGCCACAACTAATACTAGATGTCTAGGCACTCTGTATAGTAAACTAAATCCTCATCCTAAATACCTACCAGGCCTGTCATAACAGTATACTAGCTGTTAGTGCTTAAGTATGTAACCAAATTTTGGCTCTGTTTTGTTACAGCACTTACCAGCTATGTATATTAAAAAGTTATACTAGCTACTAATTACAGTGCTTTAGTTCACGGTATTCGGTGTACCGGGTATTCATGCCTTGGCATATGACCGAATTTCGCTCATGTACTTTCGATGCACAATAATCAACACATCTGTTTAACTAGGCACAACACTGATGTGCAGAGAAATCGACAAAAATAAACACCAGCGATTGCTTGGTCTATAAAAACAATCATTCTTTCAATACGAATAACAATATGTAACCATATATAGTCGTAGAGAGATACATGAGCTGAAGTAATATTATACAATAGAGATAAAAACTACAAACCATATCATATAAATCTTTCTGTCACCCTCATTTTCTGGAGCATTGCTGTTGTAAATATCGGTATAGTAAAGTAAACACTTATCTTACATACCGACTTGGCCTATCATAACAGTTTACTGGCTATTAGTGCATTGATGTGTAACTGAGTTTCCACTCTGTTTCATTATTGCAGTTTACAACTACGTATATTCAAAGATTGCACCGGTTATTAATTGCAGCGCTTAAATTCTATGTGTTCAGTAAACAAGCTGTTAATGCCACGACATATAACCAAATTTCGATGGTGCACTTTCTACGCACAACCAACAAGACATCTATTTAACTACAGAGAACACTAGTGTTTTAGATGTTTATCCGGAAACAGGAATAGTTGACGATAATAATAAGAGGGTTCCAATCCTATAGCCTGATAAAACCTCAGTATCCTTGAACAAGCCTCACAAAGCCATAAACTAAACAACTCTTTCCAGGCTTGGTGCCAGAGCAGAAGACACTCGCCTTCACTTATAGACCCATATACAACCGCGAAGAAACACATAAAGTGAAATAGTATTACACGATACAGATAAAAACTGCAAACCAAATCATGCAGGTCCATATCCCATTCTATCTTCCCAAAGTAGACATTTGTTAAAAAAAAATAATCTAACAACACACTTATGATCCATTCTACAAACATTCGCGTATATCACTTGCAATCTCAACCACATTTGATTTGACTATACCACAGTAATAGCTACCTACAAATAAATCTTAATTTTGTGGAACATTACTGTTGTCAAGATTTCAAGTCTGCGTTACCTAAAACAAAATTAAATAGACCACTGTTAACAAACCTATTTCATTCTATACTTAGAGCTGCACTTATCAAAAACACCTTAACATAATACACTTATTAGCAAACCAAAACGATACTCCATTCAAAAACTACAACACAACCTTACACCAATGAACAAAAGACTCCGTAAACCAAAATCGTATGCAAGCAAAAATAGCTAAAAGAATAGCAAGGAATAAACTATAAAACATTTGATCACATCCAACAATAAAAGCATCATACCAGAGACTGCAAGGGACATAAACAACATGATAATATATATAAGTTTTTACATATGAGTCAATTTACACAGCCATCTAGGCTAAGAAAACAGGAACTAGAAAGTACGGTCTCTAACCGTTACATGACCACAAAATCTATGGACCTATACAATCCAGCACTAACCAGTTAAGCCAAAATAACCACAACTTACATCACCAACTAAAAACACCCAGCAGCCTCAGCCAGCCAAAAAACAGAAACGCCAGCCCACCGAAAACCAACAACGACTTAGACACTTTACATACACAGACACTATTACTAACATACACACATAGACAGTAACATAATAAAATACACCTATTTACATAGCTATTGTACTAGCCTACTACAATACACACAGACACCCTACTGCATATGCATTACATCAACCAGATAATCCATCACGAGGCCAGCTATGCGACCCGCATCCGCAGCATTGCGACCATACGCACGGATTCGTTGTTCCACGAGAGCAATAACCGCGCGAAGAAGCGCCAGAGTGCGACTCATCAAAACAGATTCCTGAGAACCCTCAAGCTCCCTAAGGAAAGCTTGCAACTGCTGTAGTAGCACCCTATCGCGATTAATATGACGCCTGTCATCACGCTGGCCATTCAGAAGAATGAACCTATACCTCTCAAAGAACAAGTAAAAGTGCCTTCCTCTATCCTGTGAATTAGCAATGCGAGCTAACCTATCACTAATAGAAGCATTACCGTTGGCAACATGATTATCCATGGCTACAAACTTACTTAAAGACAACCACACAAATAACGACCCACAGTAACCCCTATTTATACCAAAAAAAAAACTAAGAAACAAAAACAATTAATTAGTGGATAGCCCAAAACATACCTAAATTGAAATTGGTCAGACCGGGCAGCTGACCTTATGATCCACAGCCGTTATTTAAGCGCGTAGGTTCGTCTACCAAGGCCACTGAAATGCAGAGGGGCCTCGAAACCACAGCCCACACACACACCGAATGACCCTTAAGCACAGGATAATGGATAACCGAAATGTGCTAATTAAAGCAATCGTATTTGGATAAGTGAAGATTGTAAAGAATGATTAAAGAAAGTATATCAACGAAGGAAGAAACGGCCGAAAAAAAAACGAGAGGTGCCTCTTTATTAATAAATGCAAAGTGTATTAATGAAGAAAAAAGTAGCAAAAAGCTGTAACATTTCTTTGGTTGGCCCACATAAAATCCAGTTTAAAAAAGATTCACATATTTATAATTAATATATAAATAAGGAATAACCAAGTAAATGAGACAAATAGCTTTGGCAAAAAAAAAAAAAAAAAAAAAAAAAAAAAAAAAAAAGAGGAAAAAAAAAACCAGATAGTTGCCTCTCTACTTAAATACTTTATGAAACCACTATATACATTTTGTAGGCTTAAATTTATTTAGTTACATGAACACTGAAGCATTAAAACACACTTGAAGTGGAAATCTGTGTCCAAAATTAAGAAGGAAAAAAATAGACGTATTTCATAAAATTCAAAAAAATTTGGACCATGCTTTACGCCTACGCTTATTTTTAAACAAGCAAAAACTGACCATTCATATATTCTATGAAAACAGATGACCACATATTTCACTGAAAATCATCACAATTAAAAATCTAAACATAGTACTACGTTAAAAAAACCCATTTCATCATATTACATATTTTTTAAAATACTTTACGCAGTATGCAACCACATGAATTACATGTACGAAATTACCAACTAAAAAAGACGATCATCGTAAGCTATTTCTCTGCCTGTTCTTTCGGGTCAATTAAGAAACAAACCGTCAACATACTACAAATTACACATCAAAAAACAAAAAAAAAACAACAAAACAAAAAAGAGACACACCTAGCTTCGCTCTTAAAAACTAAATAACCCAACCATGAAACTACAACACAGTTCTCACCAACATAAAGAGCACAGTAACACAGACTAAACAACACAAACATAAACTCCCAACATCACAAGTATTACATAACATTAAATCTAGTAGCAAACTGGCTGCGCCGACCAAGGTACACCACAGAAGCCTCAACAAAAAGATGCAAATTCGCTAGCTTCCCTGCTTCGAAATCACGAAAAGCCTTAAAATACGCAATAGAATCAGCAAGCACAACACCATTACCAACGCTCATCCGCATAACCAACCGAGCCATACACCAATCCCTACTGCAAAATTCTAATTCCTGGATAATACCATCCAAGCAGGTTAGCCGATCACGAAAAAGGACGTCTAAATGTCCTTAAAAAATAACTAAATAGATCCGGCACATATAAAATGAACCCAGATGCCTAATGTCAGAAGCAAAAGCGGAAGGGCATGAATAAGCCAACTCTAAAAGCCTAACGAAACTATCCATCACACCAAAAGCAACTTGAAACAACAATAGCGATAAAATTACAATGACAACCTCTTAAAAAAAAAAAAAAAAAAAAAAAAGCAAAAATGGGCCTGCACGGTGGCGGGGGTATAAACAACCTTGTCACACTAAACTAACAACATAAGAAAATTTACTAGCAATTCATCTTTCCTTTCCAAAACCGTAGTTTTCAAACATTATTAACATTTATATGCCACTTGGGGGATGTTTAGGATTGCTTATTTAAAATACATTATGCGTATTGATATCGCATAATCAGATAATCAATTTTTTAATTATTTGGCTAATCAGATTATTGATGACTTGAACCGTAAAATTACTAAAAAGATGACTATATATATTGAATTACCTATGTTAATCATTTATCATTTTGTTATTAATATTTATGCCATTTTTTGTCACAAAATAATATAGAAATATTAGAACCAGCGATTCCAACTATTATATTTTTACTAGATAAAATATATATACAAAGTAAGTAATTACTTAAACTAGAAGATACGAAGAAAGTACAAAAGTGAAAAGTCAAAATAATCGTGATAGACAAAAATGAAAAATATATATTGGTCTTCATTTGAAAGTGATATGAGCATTATAACCATTAGAAAATATGTGATGAAACAAACAAATCTTTGTATGTTAGACACTTGTAGCTTCTTGCGTTTTAGCAGCTCCTTCTCAGATTATCCAAAACCATGTTTTGACTCCAACACAACGCAAATAATCAATTAATTGAGAAAAGTTCTCAAATACTAAAAACTGATTATTGATGTTTTGTAAGCAATATAATCAGATGATCACAATCATAACACACATCCAAACACCTCCTTATAGTAATATGTGTATTAAATGAATTTAAAATTTTCAGCCAACAACAACAAAATAATACTCCTTCCATCTCAAATTATAACTCCACTTTTAATTTATGCAAACTGTAAAAAATTCACACTAACTACTATAATCAAATATCTTTTCTCTTCACTAAAATGTCTTTTGATTGATTAAAATACAAAAATGGACAAATATTTTGAAACAACTAAAACTATAAATAAAACTTATAATTTAAGACGGATGGAGTAATAAATCAAAGAAAAAGTGTTACGGTTCAAGCTTTCAAATGAGTTTTCAAAACTGTGACTAATAAATAATACCTTGTCTTTTCATAAATTAAATAATCTAAGGGGGCGTTTGATTTCGACTTAATTGACTTAATAGGAAAAAAACTGAATTAATTAAGTCATACGAAAACTGTTTGTTTGTGACTTAATAGAGAAATATGACTGAAAATATTAAGTAATAAAACTGAGGTTGTCTGCATTAAGTCATCTGTTAATTAACATGACTTAATGAAAAAATTAAAAAAACAGGCCCTAAATTTCCAATATAATTTGAGTAGTTAGAATGCATTCCCACTAAACTAATAAGTATACCCATTTTTTTTTCTTCATAAATCTAGTAATCTAAAATTCAAAAGATAATTCGGGTTGTTAGAATACATTCCCATAACACTATATATTTTGCTACGGAGTACCATTTTATGTCTTTATCTAATATCAATCAATTGAATAGTACCTTTCAAAAGTTGATTGGAAAAGTGGTATCTGATTCACAGTCCGGAAAACAAAAAAAGGACACCTCATTTTTTATAAAACTTTTAATTTATTTAACTCTTAATAGGTGGGTGGTCACAATTTATTTGATTTGTCAAAAATGTGATCTTGTATATAAGCTGAACAAGTGTACACAATACAGTTGGATAACATTTTCTAGATAATCTTTTAATTGACTCATTAAATCATTCATTTTCTTTCTATCCATTTCTTTAAACATTATTAAAGTTGATGGTTGGTATGTTTGTTTTTATGTCTAAAATGGAGTATCAAAATACACTCTAGTTCATTCCTCTATGATTCCAGTGTTAATTACCCCTTTAAACATTACTAGTTCATTATTAAAGTTGATGGTTGGTACAATTATCTTTTTGTGTAATTAGTATATAACATTAAATTTTAAAGTGAGTTTTGAATGAGTAACTACTAAGTTGATAGATAGAAATGATAACAAATTGACATTCTTTGTGTCTGCAGAGTAAAAGTTTGTCGTTTTAAAAGTTTAAATCAGCGGGAGAATTTTAATTTCATACATCTCTTATGAGTGAAAAAGAGTAAGTGTGTATTTATAATTTTACCATTTCCATATCAGTTATGTTGAAAGTGTTTCTAAATTAATAACAATTCTAATTAATAATAAGAAAAAGGCGTTAGAGATCAACAACCAACTTGAAACAATTCATACCCAAACTCTTTATAGATAACTACTTTGTTAAGTTCATAAAACAAAAATGAAAAAGGCGTTAGAGATCAACAACCAACTTGAAACAATTTTATGGCTTGAAGCGTTTTGATCTCTTATCTAACGCTTATACCATGTGTAGCATTAAAAACATGGAAAGGAGATAAATATAGCAAAAATGCATAAATGAAAAGATTTTACAACCAAACAAATTTATTACACATCAATGTTTCTAGCTACCGATACACATGATATTTATTCCCAACGTAGTCATGATGAACACTCGTTTTATTAATATATACCACTCTCAACTACTTGTATCAATCCAACAAAAACAAAAAGAAAGAACACTAGACAAATAAATAGATCATGATAAACCTCAAGGTTTAAACATAATCAAAGTATTAAACCTTTTAAATGTATATATTTAAAACGTCTAACTAATCAACCATAAACCAAAGATCATA
>LBNU01011358.1:24303-43859 GCA_014162995.1 Artemisia annua | reverse complement strand
GTTTTTGGGTTAGTTGACTAGCAACTAATTCCGCCCACTCCTCCAAAACCCGAGATTTTACTTGCTTTCCATAAAATATAAAAATACAAAAAATAATCTTCCTTTACCCTTAGACCTTTTAGAGTAGTTTTTCTAACCTAACGAACACTATTCCCTGTGAGAGAACGATCAATCCCCTGTACTTACCACTACACTATACTACACCGACCAGGTACACTGCCTGGTGGGATTGCAAGCTTCTCAAGATCCCTTGAGAGGTAAAACCTGTTGCATGGTCGCAATCCCACGTCATCAGCCACTTGTTAAACACCACAGGTTATGGGTCAAGTCACAGCAGAAAAGTGGTCACAAACCTAAGTCCAAGAAAAGAAAGCTCAAGAAGCAGTCTTCATTCCCATTGGGGAGGAATTCGCAGAATGAGAATGTGAATGAAGATGCTGGTTTTGATAAGAATGAAGATGCTGATTTTGATAATGATGATGGTTTTAATGATAATATTCAAATAACACCACTTGAAGAAAACATTCCTCATCAAGATACTGCTGAGAGGAAGAGTGATGAAACTGAAAATATCAATCTTCAAGAAGCTGATATTGAAGTAAGAAGTGGTGATACAGAGGTACTGGACTTGGAAGATACTGGTGTTGAAGTTGCTCAAGGTACTGCTCATCAAGGTACTGTGAGGCAATTTTCAATCACACCAAGGACTTTAGATTTTGAAGAAGATGTTGGTCCTTCAAATCAAATTCTTCAAGATGTTGGTCCTTCTAATCCAATTCAGCAAGAAGAAGAGATCAGGAAACATACTGACAGTAATGATGAGACTATTGCTGACATTATGCTGAATATGTCTAGATCTAAAGGGATTACCATTCCTGGAGTGGAACAATCTCAACCATCTTCTTCTGAGCCTACTCAAGTGATAGATCCCAAAGATAAAGGTAACGGGATTTTAGTTGAAAAGAAAAAGAAGAAGAAGCTGACTTTAGCAAACTTAAGAGCAATTGAAGTTGCTAGAAATGAAGAAGCTGCTAGAAAGTTTCAGGCTGAGTTAAATGCTGAAGTGGAGAGATCAGAGAAGCCAGTTGTTAAAGAAAAGGTTATTGGACCAAGAAAATCACAGGGCATTGCTAAAGAAAGGTATGCAATGATGAGTTATCTAAAGGGTCATGGATACAAAGGCTTACAGAGACTAAAGTATCAAGAGGTGAAAGACTTGTATGATGCTGTCAGAGAATCTTATCAAAAGCAAGTTGAAAGCATTGTTGGTTTTGATACTGATGAGGCAAAACAGATGATGGATGCTAGAAATAAAAGAAAAAGAACAACAATTGAAGCACAGCCATCAAAGAAGTTCAAAGACACAGTGGAATTGAGAACAGATACAGTTGATGAGCTGAGGAATTATCTAAGGATTGTTGACTTTGAACATCCTAAGTCAAATGAAGCTACTGAGACAAAGTCCAAGATATCTGCATTGGAAGTTGTGGAATCAAAGAAAGATGGAGATTACTTTGTTTTCCACAGAGAAGATGAAAGCTTCAGAGCATTTAATTTGTTGTGGGACATATTGTATCTAATTGATAGAGAAGAATTACTTCATCTATATCAACAAATTCAAGCTCATTTTGAACATATTCCACTCAAAGGAATAGGTGTAGTCTTGCTGGGTGATCTTACAACAATCTGGGAGACTAAAGAGAAAAGCGCTGATGATATTTGGAAAAATCAAGAAGATTGGGAGATTCAAAGTTGAAGATTCTTTGAATCAGCTGGAGTGCATGTATTAGAGCTAGAAGATGGAACCATGATTCACATGCTAGCAGAAAGGAGATATCCTCTTACAAGAGATCTCATGATCAGAATGCTAGAACATGGTATGGAGGTAGAACAAGAGAATGATACAGTTCTAATGGTAATTGAATTGTTCATCAAATGGACAATTTCGGCAGAGGTTGATGAATAAATACTGGCATGGATTTATTATATATATCTTTTGAATAATAAAGTACTTTATTCAAAGTACTGCTATACAAACAGTACCTTATCAAAGTACTGCTTGAAGTATAAAACCAGTAAAGTCCTTAATAAAATAGCAATTTTTGTAATGTGCAAAATACTTTTTGAAGCACAAATTTACAGCAACAAATTGTTTTGAGAAACACATGGTGTTAGTACTTGTACTACACAACAAATGGTATTCAACTCACCATGTTTAACAGACAAGAAAGAGTTTGACTCATCATGATGGTACGGCTCTGATGTGATTATCAAATCCGTTTTTAGTTGACAATTTACTAAAAATTGTATGGTTTTCAACTCACCATATCTGTGATAGTGAAGAGTTGGCTAGCCCACAAGATAATGGCTTGTGGTAAAGGCTGTGAAAAATCCATTCATATGGTAATTAATTCACCATGGTAGTGATTGTACTAAAAGAACTAGCTAGTCCAAAAGCAAACGGCTCTTGGTAAAGACTACTCAAATCCGTTGATAGCTGATGATTTGCTAAAAATCATATGGTTATCAATGTACCATGGTTCTTAAACCTAAACATTGGCTACTCCAGAGTTAATGGCTTTGGTAAAGAGACATCAAAATCCATTATTTTTCAATGATTCACCTCTCACAGTTGTTAACACACCTGGAAGTGATGAGAATAGTATGAAACTTAAAAGATTTGATGTATCTTATGTCAATATGTTGTTGAGTTGCTAAAAAAAATTAAAGTTGCCGTAAAGACAAATATTTATTGCTGATAAAGATTGCAGACAATGAGTACTTTGATTATGACAAAACAATGACGAATAGACTTGAAGAAACAATCTTTCCTTAAAGATAAAGATGCTGAAATTCAAAGATTTACAAAGGAACTTGAAGTCAAGCAAGTATAATTCAAGTTAGGGAGGATTGTTGGGGTATAAAGATAAAGTACTGCTGATTGGTCAAAGTACTGCTTAAGAAGAAAGTTAAAGTACTGCTCCAAGTCTGAAGAAGGTCAAAGTACTGCAAAGGTCAACGTACTGCTATAAAACCGACATGCAAAGAATGTTATGTAATTCTAGAATATTCTTAGTTATTATTAGATTAGAATTAGTTTACTTGTCGTTCAAGTATTGTAAACCGACTAGGGTTTTTCTTATGCCTATAAAAGGATCCCTAGGTTGGCATTAGAGATATATGCAAGTTTGATATTAGAGTAATTAGGGTTGTTGGTGAATCTGTGTATGTAAGCAGGTTCAAAGGTTTTAATATAATCAAAGTTCTTTGTTAATTCTTCTTAGTTTTGTTGAAGTAGATTCCGCATACTTAACAAAATATATCAGTGTTCCATTGTTAGTAGTTAAGGATTTATCCAAGATTACTAAACCCTTACAAGCTACATAGTTAGTTTGGTCAGAGTATATCGATCCAACATTGATGTTATTATGTGGCTATAATATTACTCTTTTCAAACAAGTATATTACTTGCTTTTAGCAAGTCACTTATACATTTTGTGTCTACACATTTTTTTTAGTAAATTACTTACACAAATAACCACACATTTTATTTCTACAAGTGACTACACACTTTTAAAACAAGTCACTTTTACATTTCATATTTTAGCAAGTTAACTTACACCTTTTATTTTTGGCAACTAAACAAATGTCTAGTTACACAAAAATACATTTTACATTTTACAAAATACATTTTATTTTACCAACTAACATAAATTTTTTACCTTATGACGACATCACTCAAAGTTAACTTTCATGAGATGTCACTTCAAAATCTTACTAAATCAAAGGTTGATTTTTGAGATATGACAAGATTTGGTAAGATAGATTGTGTCCAAATCCGGGTGTGTCTGTACAGACCCGCGGATCCCTTTTGGTTGTGAAGGACGGATCCCTTCTAAAGGGATTCGTTGGATCCGTAGATCCTGACATTTTTCTGACATTTTTCTGCCTATAAATAGCATCCCAATTTCATTATTTCTTCAAAACCCTTTCACACACACTTTTATACATTCTCTTTTGAATATTTTCTCACAGTCCACTGATCATTACATAGTGTTTATATACTCATTCTAGTGATTGTCACTAACCACTTTCTTGCATGCCAAGATCACCTACATTGCATCCAAGACAATCAAGCTTCAAGCTTCTTGTTGCAAGTCTTCATTTACATACTTAGATCATCTTGTTGATCTTTGTATTTCATTAGCATACACATACATTATACCATACACCATACACTTTTGTAGAGTAAAGATCGGGCAAATCTTAGGTTGGTTCTACCTCGAATTAGAACTCGATAGTTAGCTTTCTATCAGAAAGTGTGTAAGCGATGTAGGTTAGCTCTACCTAGAAATAGGACTCGATATCTATCTTTGTATCGGATAAAGTGTAAGGGACGTTGTGAGGTTTCTCCACCGGTTAAGGAGCTTGTTGACATAGTGTTACGCTTGTCTCGGTTTGATCTTTCCATACTCTTATTTATTGTCTTCCATCTTATTTACAATCTCTATTATTGTTTATCGTCTTATATTTATTTCCAGGTATTCTTATATATTTTCATCGAAAGGTTTAACATAAACTTGAATCAATTTTTTTTAAACATAATTTTAATCGGTAAAGCTATTCAACCCCCTTCTAGTTTTCCACAAAAGCATTAAATTTTGAGGCCTAACGGTTGCACACCTCGAACCTCTCATATAAGGTTGATCACGATCCAAAAGCTGGACCGAATAGAAAACTGAGTTGGTTGAAACACCGAACCGTAATGTGTTTGGTCGGTCCGGTCTAACAAAACATATTGGCCGGTTGTGCATAAGACCGAATCAAGGACAAAATATGAGGAAAAAGGACAAAAATCATCTGGGAATATGTTCAGATTGGGATTAGGGGTGAGCATCAGTCTAAGATCGGACCGGGCCGACCAAGACCAAGACCGAGACCGAAATAGCCTAAAAACCTAGACCGAGGACTGGAACAAATATGTTCGGTCTGATCCAGGTTGGTCTGATCCAGGTTGGCCTCCGGTCCTTTGGTCGGTCCGATCCAAGAAGGCAAAATCGTCAGTTTGTACACCGGACCAGACTGGACCGAACCGGACCTAGACCGAAATAAGAAAAAAATCCGGACCGAGACCGGACCGCTGGCCTTCGGTTCGGTCGGTCCTCTTGGTCTCGGACGGTTTTGGGTCTGCGATACTCAGCCCTACTTGGGATCATTTCATTCCAAGAGCCTCATATACGGGATAGTTTCTCTTTTATCTCTTAAATAAAAACTTGAAAACATAACGTCAAACCGAAAAATAACCAAACATAAAACTCAGGGTCGTCTCATGAATTTATGGAATTTTTGAGGGCCCTTGACGAAATTAAATAATGAGGCTTTTCAGTAAGGAATGTTATATATAAAGTGTCACCGTTTATAAGATATAATGCATTTAGTTATCTAAACGTTCTAACGTATTACTTATTTAAAATATTTTCTCATCTAAATACTTTTTTTTCGTGAAAAATATGTGTACACATACATATAATTATTAACAAGATAAATTTTGAGACGCTTACAAATTCTGAGGCCCTGAATGGTCACTCACCTTGCACACCTTCAAACACGGCCCTTTCAATAACTCCATTAATTAAACCTCAAATAATACAACTAATCCGACGTGTCAGTCTCCTCCACGTGTCACGTCCTAATTCGCCACAACACTCACCTTCCACGTAACCAAACACATCCAGTCAGCACTCACTTTTTTTTTTTTTTTTAAATCTCAGTAGTTCAAAGAAATTTAAATCAGTGTGTGTGTGTGTGTGTGTTTTAGCGTGTGTAGCGGAGATGATGGCGTTACGACGGTTGATGTTTTTAACGGCTATGTTTATGGCTGTATCTATAGCTTATTCGATTGATGATAAATGTGCTGCTTGTAATGCTGTAGCTGTATGTATTTAATTCTTTTTATTTAAAAATTTTGTTAGATCTGTAGCTTGTTATTAAATGATTAGCTTAAATAGTTAAATTTATTGGTTTTGTGATCTGTTGATGTATTTATGAAAAGTGTTTGTGGAAATTAGATGTTTTTATAAATGTGTATGCAAAATTTGTACTGCTTTCGAGTTTTTTTTTTTGTGGTGAAAGTTAGTTTTTTTTTTTTTTTTTTTTTTTGTTGTTTTTTNATTCGTGACTTTACGGTATCATTATTCTAACTTCTTGAATTGTCCGAGGTCGGTCTCCCTCCCCCTGTTCCGGATTGGGTATTGTTGTTGTTGTTGATTAAAACTTCTTAAGTGTACTACACTACTACTATATAAATTATAAAAGCTTGAGATAAATGAGAGTTGTGATGGAATTTTCATGTTTAATGGGTCAAAATGTAAGAAAGAAAACACTATAGAAGAAAGAATGATATAGTGCTGCTGAATGTTCTATCGGCATAAGCTTCCCAATTTAGTCTATCATTGAACAAGTTATCCTTCCCCCTACCTGAAAGATACCCACCAATATCTTTGGAACTCAAAATTATATGGCTCTAATATTTGTAACGTACCCAAGACAACAAAATAGCCCAATAACCTTTGTGTCTATTAAACCATGATGAATATCAAAGGTTTATAAGGATCTCATGGTTGACTTTTACATATCACCACCAATACGAGACGAGAATGTTACAAACTCCCCCATTTAATCATTGATGTTGTCGTCTAACACCAAAACCCTGAACAACAGATTACCTTAGAACCTCCATTTCAACTCAAACTGTGGACGGGGTTGTTATAACCTTGCTGTTAGTGACTTACTTGGCCTTTATCAAAGTGACAAATGTTCTGAAGTACAAGAAATAGATATATTGTCTTTTATTAAAGGCATGATGTTGTTCCCTTCATAAGCAATTCTCAACTGGTTTTGTTTGCCTCGTGAAGCGAAAATATAAATAAGACTTTTACAACTTCATATCAGTACAGTAAATGTAGTTTACCTTTACAAGAAGATAATCTTTTTCACTCGCCATTCAATCTGAACATGGAAAAAAAGAATCATTATGTTCCATGATATGTTCTTATATCTAAGTGTCAACCCTTTTTCCTATTTGTTGGGTTTCTTAAGCATGTTTTTCTTTATATATTCCAGGAGAAACCAAGAAACCATTTGGACATGAGACATCGCTTGGACTCCAAGGGTCAGCGTGAAGGAAAGGTTATTGATTACAGGTAAATTTCAAAGTTAACATTGTATTCTCTGTATTGGATGCTAATAACCTTTTGCAATTAGGTTAAGTATCAGATGCATCTAAGAGTGTGAGCATGTCTTGATGGTGTAAAGTTCCATGATGGGTTGTATAATGCTATAAGGATCTATAGGCTAGTGAGTCATCTGTTATTAGAGTTTAGTAGCCTCTTTTAATACTGGCAATATGTCAGGGTCATAGTCTGCTTAGGATACCTCATAGGTTCTGCCTATAATGCTGTATGTATTTAATTCTTTTTGTTTATAATTTTGTTAGATCTGTAGCTTGTTATTAAATTGTTTGATCTGTTGATGTATTTATGAAAATATAACTATTTTTATCGTGATTTGATTAAAAGTGTTTGTGGAAATTGGATGTTTTTTTTTTTTTTTTTTTTTGGCTATAAATTGGAAATGTTTATGGTAAGAAATTGAATTAGTAGTTGTTTTATGTTTTGTAGGAAGAGCTGGAACTTGGAATTATCAAGGTATAATTTTACTCCTTTTTAAATCATGTATTGTTTGATTCATGACTTTACGGTCTACCCTCGGGTATTGTTGTGGTTGTTGTTGATTAAAACTTCTTAAGTGTACTACACTACTACGAACTATATAAACTATAAAGACTTGAGATAAATGTGAGTTGTGATGGAATATTCATGTTTAATGGGTCAAAATATAAGAAAGAATGATATAGTGCTGCCGAACATACTATCAGCATAAGCTTCCCAATTTAGTCGTCCTTTGAACAAGTTATCATACTCCCTACCAGAAAGATACCCACCAGTATCTTTGGAACTCAAAATTATATGGCTCTAATATATGTAACATACCAAGACAGCAAATAGCCCAATAACCTTTGTGCCTATTAAACCATGATGGGTATCAAAGGTTTATAATGATCTCAGGGTTGACTTTTACATATCACCACCAATACCGGACGAGAATGTTACAAACTCCCCCATTTAATCATTGATGTTGTCGTCTAACACCAAAACCCAGAACAGCAGATTAACCTTAGAATCTCCATTTCAACTCAAACTGTGGACGGGGTTGTTATAACCTTATTATTAGTGACTTACTTAGACTTTTACAACTTCGTATCAGTAAGATAAACATAGTTTACCTTTACAAGAAGATAGTCTTTTTCACTCGACTTACAATAGCCATTCAATCTGAACATGGAAAAAAAGGAGCATTACGTTCCATGATATGTTCTTATATCTAAGCGTCAACCCTTTTTCCTATTTGTTGGGTTTCTTAAGCATGTTTTTCTATATATATTCCAGGAGAAACCAAGAAACCATTTGGACATGAGACATCGCTTGGACTCCAAGGGTCAGCGTGAAGGAAAGGTTATTGATTACAGGTAAATTTCAAAGTTAACATTGTATTCTCTGTATTGGATGCTAATAACCTTTTGCAATTAGGTTAAGTATCAGATGCATCTAAGAGTGTGAGCATGTCTTGATGGTGTAAAGTTCCATGATGGGTTGTATAATGCTATAAGGATCTATAGGCTAGTGAGTCATCTGTTATTAGAGTTTAGTAGCCTCTTTTAATACTGGCAATATGTCAGGGTCATAGTCTGCTTAGGATACCTCATAGGTTCTGCCTATAATGCTTTGAATTTTGAGAGGGCTGGGACTCCTTATGACTGTAGAACAATGCTTAACTATCAAAGATTGCTAGAACACGATATTAGTGAAATGTTTTATGTAACGATTACCATACTTCAACATTAAACTCGATAGCAGTGAAAATGGTCTTTTATCAAATGCTTTATTTGGTAAATCCACTTGGGATTTGGGAACCATAGCAGAGCTTACTTATTTAAGTGGGTCTATGGATGTCTCCACGTCAAGCCCCATATAAAAATATCATCTGTATAACAAGGACTTTGTTAACTGAAGGAATGTCACATGGTACATCTTGTTATCCATAATTAACCGTTGCATGACTCATCGAGTGTACAAACCACCATATGTTACATGCTAGTCAACTTTTCCTATGGGTAGGCGACTTATTGATTACAGAGAAGTCAGAATTTTGCAAAATTTATTACTCTGTAATATCACACTTTTCATATTCGTGATCTATTTATGCCCCCAGGATACCTTTTTTTTATTGTGGAAATGATAATGGATAATGGGCAATTTTTGTTATTACAGAGTCAGTGACCTGAGAGTCGTAGATCTTCTGGATGGGCTTTGTGATAAGATGCAAGACTATACTCTTCAGAAGGTAGTATTTCTGTTTCTGCATGAGATATCATTATGGTTACTATTAGTCTGCCAATAATATTGCACATGGACCATTGTCTCATCCAGTACTGTTTTTCTTATCCGTAATGCAGATAGATTCAAACAAAAAAACATGGATCAAAGTGGATGACTGGGATGACATCACTAGCAGTATGTATTGGTGACAACTTTCTTCAGTAAGCTTGTCATTTTATGCTCCAAATATAGCATGCACACATACAAAAATTCGAATATGCCCTCCATAAAAATGTTACAATTAAATTGGTTAAGAAAGTTATATATTAAGATGGTCTGAACTCTGAAGGCATGTATAAATCAGTAACACCCACATGATCATTGGTCTGTATATGTTAGATGAGTGATGTGAGTTGGGATTTTGTCTAACAATATTTTTCTCTCGTGTATAGATAAGCAAGAAGCTCGTGCTCACTCAAAGGAGATATCATCTTATTGTGGAAGGTGAGCTGAGAAACCTTTCAACTGTATATTTTGTCTTAGTGTATTGTTTGCTTGGAAAATTAAACCGTCCCCGGCTCCCCGCCAATTAAATTTATTTTTCTATTTCTGTCATAATTTTAGTCTTAATAGGCTGTTTACTTAGATGATATTCATACCAATCTAATTTATTATCTATACTTATTTCAGGTTGCTTGAGGAGACTGAAGATGAGGTAAGTTAATGCTTATAGGAAGATAGTTAGTAGCTAATGTTTTATCCATTTTGGACATACATTTCCATTTTGTGGGTTCCATTAATTCGGCGTGATCATGGGACACATAGAACAAAGAAAGATGATGTTTGTCAGCAATAAATGAAACCCGGTATCTTTTCGTTTCATTCCTTTCCTTTTTTGTGCTTATTTGTTTGTTGCGGTATTTAAATGCAGCTGGCAGAACAGATAAAAAAAGGATCAGTTAAAGTAGGAGAAGTAAGCAAAGTTTTGTGCCAAGACCTTAGCCAACATTGCAAGCAGACAAGGTAATTTGAATCTATTTCGACGGTCCCATTAAGACTGTATGACCACCATTAAGACTGTATGACCAAAAGGGCTTTTCTAATGTCTAATGTTTGGGTGCAGCAGTCAATATCAGTCAAGCAATGATGAAGATGATGAAGCTGGAGAACTTTGAGAACCCATGATCATGGAACCGTAACCCAACCAGCATGAGGATGGCAAAGCCAAAGCACACTGATATTTTATGGATACTAATTTAGAACTATATGTTTCATTTTGTATTTTAAACTGCTGATGGAAACACTTTGTAGCAGTTTTTTATAAAAAAAAACTTGTTGAACAATTTATAAACTGCCTGGTTATCAGGTGGTTTGTTGGTTTTTTGAGCTGTTACAAGCTTTGGGTAAGCTTTAAACTTGTATGGATTCTTTATATGATCAATCTGAGTCGAATGTGCTTAAAGCCAAACCTCATGGAAAGAGTCAAAATTAAAGGTCAAGCAAGCAACCCATAACTTGATGCATAACAAATACCAACCCCGAGTTAACAAAAGGAAAAAAGCGCAAAAATGCAAATAATAAAGGGCATGTGTTGGGTGTTTAAAGTTTAAACTATTAGCAAACTCAAAGAATATTGTACAATGGGAAAATAATTAAACAGAAAGAGTGCTATCTATTGAACAAACTTACCAAAATGTACAGGAAAAAAGAGAACAATTTAAAAAAATGTCAATGACCTGTCTTATTTTCCCAAAATAAGTACACAATGCGCTATAAACACGAACCGTAGCTGGCACCATGGTTCAAGTTTAATGATCTAGTGGCCCTCACGAGTTACCGTCCAAAATGCCCTTAAGAAAATGTAGCCCTTCTGAAGATATACTCCTCCTATGTCCCATTGGAGATTGTATCTCAATCCAAGGTGGTGGATCGGGTGAAAAGCATACAACAATTACCGTTAAATTATCACATGTCCCCCGTTTAAGCNTATTTGTTTGTTGCGGTATTTAAATGCAGCTGGCAGAACAGATAAAAAAAGGATCAGTTAAAGTAGGAGAAGTAAGCAAAGTTTTGTGCCAAGACCTTAGCCAACATTGCAAGCAGACAAGGTAATTTGAATCTATTTCGACGGTCCCATTAAGACTGTATGACCACCATTAAGACTGTATGACCAAAAGGGCTTTTCTAATGTCTAATGTTTGGGTGCAGCAGTCAATATCAGTCAAGCAATGATGAAGATGATGAAGCTGGAGAACTTTGAGAACCCATGATCATGGAACCGTAACCCAACCAGCATGAGGATGGCAAAGCCAAAGCACACTGATATTTAATGGATACTAATTTAGAACTATATGTTTCATTTTGTATTTTAAACTGCTGATGGAAACACTTTGTAGCAGTTTTTTATAAAAAAAACTTGTTGAACAATTTATAAACTGCCTGGTTATCAGGTGGTTTGTTGGTTTTTTGAGCTGTTACAAGCTTTGGGTAAGCTTTAAACTTGTATGGATTCTTTATATGATCAATCTGAGTCGAATGTGCTTAAAGCCAAACCTCATGGAAAGAGTCAAAATTAAAGGTCAAGCAAGCAACCCATAACTTGATGCATAACAAATACCAACCCCGAGTTAACAAAAGGAAAAAAGCGCAAAAATGCAAATAATAAAGGGCATGTGTTGGGTGTTTAAAGTTTAAACTATTAGCAAACTCAAAGAATATTGTACAATGGGAAAATAATTAAACAGAAAGAGTGCTATCTATTGAACAAACTTACCAAAATGTACAGGAAAAAAGAGAACAATTTAAAAAAATGTCAATGACCTGTCTTATTTTCCCAAAATAAGTACACAATGCGCTATAAACACGAACCGTAGCTGGCACCATGGTTCAAGTTTAATGATCTAGTGGCCCTCACGAGTTACCGTCCAAAATGCCCTTAAGAAAATGTAGCCCTTCTGAAGATATACTCCTCCTATGTCCCATTGGAGATTGTATCTCAATCCAAGGTGGTGGATCGGGTGAAAAGCATACAACAATTACCGTTAAATTATCACATGTCCCCCGTTTAAGCGCTTCACGAACAAGCTCTCTCGAGCATCTCTCGGGGTCGTTATGAATCATCAATTCTTTTCGAGCTATTGTTACAGCACACTGACTGCTCATGACGTCCCATAGTCCATCACATCCCATTATAAGAAACTCATCATCTTCCATCAAAAAGATTTCTTGCAACTCAGGTTCACCGCTTAAAGAGCAAGCGGTGCCTTTAGGGCCTTTCATGTGCCAATCTCCGAGAGCTCGGGAAACGGACAATTGGCCGTTTAAGTAACCATCGTATATGACACCACCAAGTTGTTCAATTCTATGTCTCTCAGGTATACTATTAGGTTTGTGGTCGTTAGACAGTTCTAGTGCTCTGCCTCGTTTCCCTAAAACAGCCCGACAGTCGCCAGCATTTGCAACTACCAACATCCTAAATAATTCAAATTTGAAATTACAAAAAATTGATTAGACATTTGTGCGTGCGCGTTTATGTGTATATGTCTAACATCAAATTGATTTTATAATCAAGTGATTCTTCAACAAGAAAACAAGAAGAGGCTCACCTACCTTCCAAATACAAGAGTGGTCAACGCTGTAGTCCCCGACGAAACATCAACAGTGCTGTTTTCTGCAAACGCTTGATCAGCTTTCAAGTAAGCATTTCGTATTGATTTTTTCAAACAGCCGGGAAACTGAGGATCCTCAACTATGAACTTTAAAATGTTCTTTCTAACATAACAAGCAGCATCAGTCCCACCATGCCCATCAAATACCTGTTCACATAAAATCACAATTGTTGATAAAAAGGAAATTATTCTAAAGACTATGATCCAATAATAGGTGTCAATTAGTGGGCCCTACACACAATTGTCAAAAAATCGTCTAACAAAAGAAGGCAGCATATATACCCCATAAAAAGCTCCAAGGGAAGGAAAACCTTCCGTTCTGTCAAAATGCTCAAGAAGGCTGTCTATACATATATGTTCGTCTTCCATGTATTCCTTTGGCCCTTTCTCTGCACAGCTTCCTGATCGGATCATGGGTGTATATTCCGATTTCCCATCTGAAGCAGATTTCACGCCAACAACCCCAAGGTCCTAGCAAAGTTATATGAAGAGAGTCAAACTCAGGATTTTTTTAAGTAACAGAAACAAGCGACATCAGCCACATATATAACTTGTCTTCAGATATCCATCATTGATTACAAAATCATTAATGTAGTTTTTAAGTAGCATCGCATGTCCAATAAGCCTTACAAATATAAGGTAGGTTCAGATATGCCTAATAGAACAAACATATCAGAGACACTTGTCTGATCTAAAGGCGACACGAACAAACTATATGCTACACCAACAATGTACATTGGGTGGGTGGTAACGAAAGAATGTAATAGCTTTTTACACGAACAAACTATATGCCATATTGTCGAACATTACAATTATGTTCCCTATTGCGTCCGATGATTATTCCTATTAGGTCTTTCTTTCTTTGGTTATTTCGGTCTTACCATGCATGTATGTTACTCCCTTTATCCAAAATAATGAAAAGTTTGATCGCATTCATAGTCAATCACACTAGTCATATATCCAATAATCTCTGCAATATCGAGTAAAAAGGATAACGTGTTCAACCAAAATCAACACATTTTGTATTTTTTAGCAGTTACAAATACACACAAAAAGTAACTGGGTCTGAATTCTGAAAATTCACCAAATAGGAACATGTTATGTTATGGATATTCTACGATGGTGTTGTTGCATTTATTTGCAATTATTGGACTGAGGAATGACAGATGGGCCTTTAAAGAAAAATAGAATTAACTCATTAATGCAAAACAACATGACAACTAGATGAGCTCACACCTTATCAGGATTGACAGCCTTCAATAACATAAAGACAAGATGGGACAGTTTAAAAATATTTGATCATTGGGTCCAACGTAGCTAGCGTTGTTCAATGCACCTGATGTACAATTCTACAACAACTTCCGTAGTGCTTGGAAATTTTCTAAGCAAAAAAACAAAAAGATGTTATTAAATCCTAAAACTGGCTATAATTTAGAAGTTAGATTCATAGCTAAAGCTACAAATTTTGGACTTTAATCTTGTGTGCAATTGTAACACTCGCAACTTTCGTATTACTGTAAGCAACTACTACCCTAGAATCGCAACATTCAAGTTTAAACACTAACAACTAAGTTAGAACATGAAATTTGAATTAGCACACACGTAATATGATAATGTGGCATAACGATTATGGCAACTTCATATTCCGTACGCATCTTAATTAATATAATTCCATACATTGATCATTTCTAACATATAAATGAGATGTGTAAATTCATTAAAATGGCACTAAACCCACAATGTTCATAATTTCATAAACTAAAGGGCACATAATATCGAAGCACAATCAAGTTCAACATAGAAATGATTAATATACCGGATCCGTAGGTGTGAGCAGTGTCGCGGTACTAATACTATGACGAACAACCGCCAAATTCCTCGGCGGTTTCCCAACATCCAACTGACCCGAATTCTGAGATCTCTCTTCTCCTTCATTACTAAAACCATCTTCTACCATTACAAAAGACCGCGAAAAACCGGTCCCAGTAGCCATACTCTACTAACTACTAATCTAACCTCTCAAATACAACAAAACTCCGCGTAACTAACGATATCCAAAAAACACGAAAATTTTCGATTTCTCCAACTTTAACTCATCAAAATCCAATCTTAAAAAAACCCTTTTGCTATCTTGATCACAACATCATAAGTTTTATATCTTTAATCCAAAAGATCAAAAATTTGGCATCAAATCATGACCAAATTCACTTAAAAGATGTGAAATTGAAATTTGAAGTGGTGGGTATGATGGATTATGTAAAAAGATTGGATTTTTTTAGAAAATCAAGATCTTGATGGTTGAACATCTGAAGAATGATGGGTTTAATTTTGACTTTGAAACCCTAAAAAGAGCACCAGTTGAAATGGAATAGAACAGAAGAAATCAGATTGAAAAGAGGAAAGGGGTTTTTTTTAATTTATTTGTTTAAAATGAAATGAAATGAAATGTGAAAAGATATGTTTACATTTAGACCCCCTTTGTTTCATATCCTTGCTATATTTGTTTATTGCACTCACGAATTGTAGCTCTTTTTTTGAAAATAAAATATCTTACAACTGCTAAATCGTTAACTGATAAAAATAGATTATCATGACGAGAATTTTTCAGTAAACGGCATTTCGATATGCTTTCGACACACCTTTTTTCAGTTTTTTAGTGCTAAAATTTGCGCCTAAAAAAATCATTATTTAGAAATCACATGTGACTTCACACATCACATGTGATTTCATAAATCACATGTGATATTAAAATAACAAATCACATGTTATTTATTCAGACGTAAATTTCAATACTCACAAAAAAAATCGAAAAAAAGTTCATCGAAAGGTATATATAAAAGTCTCTCTTTGTAGAAAAATGATTTAACTTTCATCAGGGTGATATGATTTGTTTCGCGTAATGATTAACGGTTTATGAAATATTTTTTTCTTTTTTTAAAATGGTGAAAGTGAGTTTTTTTAGTTTGATAAAAATATGAATTGTCATAATTTATTCATTAGATATTTAAAAAATTTGTATTTTATATTCAATTTTTTTTCCAGCAAACTCAAACTCGTTCATATCGATATATAGTAAGTGACTAATGAAATTGTTCGGTGCGTTTTAGGTTTTGCATCCTTAATTTATGTTTTGATAGATCTTGAATATGGTAATATCATATAATAATGTTGAATACGGTAATATCATAAGACTAAGACTAAGGATTAAATGAGAAGAATCTTTAAAATAAGAATGATGATAAATAGTTATAACTACACATTAGAGATGCATCGATTTTATTTAGATGCACCTTTAATCTTTTAGATGCATCCTTTCAAAAAAAAATAAAAAAAATAAAAAAAATAAAATCTTTTAGATGCATCATACTATATTTTCTAGCTAAAAATTAGATGCATATACATATATTAGATATATTATTGTATTTCATCAAGTTAGACGAATCCTATGTATTTTCGTCCTATGCGGATCAAATTTGTTGCTAGTATTATTTTGCATCGTTTTCACTTCAAAATTATTTTCAAAACTAATTGTGATGCATCTAAATGAATAAAGATGCATGTAATTCATATCGATGCATTTCAAATATATGGCTATAGTTATTTCCCATTCTTTTCACTTTAAGTTTTCTTCTTACTGAATCATTACCCGATATCATAAAAGTGGTTAATATACGATAGTATTCATGTCAAGTTCTTATTGGCAATTAGCATGTAATAGCTCATTACATGTTGATCATTGGCGGAACTATGTAGGGGTAGGGGAGGGTCCCAGCCCTCCCAAAATTTGCGGCACCTAGTGTAAATATTATAGATTTTAGGGGTAATTTAGTTGAGGGTCACGCTAGCTAATGCTTTGATGTTGCTAATGAACTAAAGTAATGTCCACATAGTGAAACGGGCATTTCAAGAGGTTTTTAGTCATGTAGTTATGTCTTAATAATAATAATAATAATAATAATAATAATAATAATAATAATAATAATTCCTCTATAAACCTGGTTAAGCAATATTCACAAGTACAAGTTTATCGGGCGATAAAATTAAGGAGTATTTTACAAAATATATGGTGATCAATTCAGCGTTGAGCTTGAAAATGACTTCTTGTTTTCAAATTAATCATTGTGAAGCTTTTTAGTTTTTACCATTAAAGATAGTTTTTTTTTTTTTTTTTTTCAATAACTTGAGCAACCTAATTTGAGCGAAAAAAAAAAACCTCTCACATCATTTTTATTTTTCATCATACTAGACGAGTATCCGTGCATAGCAACGAGATTTTACAACGAGATTTTACACGAGTATCCGGTCAAAAAAACGGTTTATATCTTCGAAACCCGGTTAGACCCGCCAGATTTGAAGTGAACCGGATCAACCCAGTTTTCGAGATTTGTATATACTTTTTATTGTATCATTCCAAATATATATAGACTTAATTTTTGTTAAAGACCGGGTTAACCAGGTGGTCGAACCGGTAACCTGGTGACTATACCGGGTCGATTAGAGACCCGGTGTTCAAAACATTGATTAAACACCAACACTATTTAAACTAGATGAAAATAAAATGTGTTATAAACGAAAATAATAATAAAAATTTATGATTTTCATAAATAGTTTACTTAATTTTTCTACTTTTTCTTTGAGGATTTTTCCTTTATAGTATAGATAAAGAAAACCATATTCTTTTTTTTTTTTTTTTTTTTTTTTTTTTTTTTTTTTTTTTTACTATTTTTTGCTTGGACATATGTTTTGAAGAACAAAACTTTTTTTTAGTTAAAACAAAAGTCATTCATAGGATTGATGCATTGTAGAATGGTTATATAGTAAAGCACAAATCACTACGTTTTAGTGCAAGCATCAAATAAAACATAAACATCATTTAATGACATGTATAATAAAAAAAAAACATAGTCCTATTGATATGTTTCTTATCAGAAGATATTGAAAGTTAGTTTCAAAAATAAAGATAACTAATTTTTTTTTTTTTTTTTTTTTTTTTTTTTTTTGGTTAAATAGGAAAATTATTCACAATTTATTGTCAAAACTAATTTTGAATAGAGTGAATAAGAATTGGATATTTATAGTTGACACTTTGGAGATTTTGTTGACAACTGTTGGCAAATTTCTTGTGGCTAACCTATAATGCCAGTATCGATTTTGACAAGTAAAACAATCGAGCTTGGACATATTGGGAATTTTGACTATTATGTCTTGACTTTTAGGCAGTGAACGACTTATTTGAATACTCCGTATTTAATTAGTCAACACACACCTTAAAAACTAACCAAACTCACCCTACATGCTACCAACAAGTGGAATGTGTCATTTAGACCTACCATATTAATTTCGAAAATGTCAAACAATCTAATCTGTTTTTCGGTTTTTAAATGAACGCGTCGAACAATAATTGAGTTTTGCTAGATCGTCATAAATTAATAGATACTTATCCTCTTAGAGGCGTTTTATTTTGCAAACCAAAAATATGATACATACCAAGAGACGATTTCCAGCCGTTGGATAAAAAAAAACACGATTTAAGAATAAAAAACACGGAAGGACCACTTCTGCCAATTCACCAAACTTACCCCCATCAACCCCACCCCTACACCTCTCACTCTGTATCAAAAAATCCTTCTCTCTCTAACCTCCATTAAAAAACTGCAACAAACACTCAAAATCAATCGATTTTAACCGTTCAAATTATCAATAAAACACAAAAATGGAAGAATCATCGAGTGCACAAGCAGATCCACGAAAAAAACTGGTTCAAAATGAACCTACTGAATCTTGAGATCAAGGTACGATGCTTCCGACTAATTATTTAGTTGTTTTATTGGTTGTGTTTTTTAGTGTTTACATTTGGTTGAGTTTCTAAGTAAAAAGCTTTGTATACATGGATGCACACCAAGTGTTTGATGAAATGTGTGAGTGAAAAGTATCATACGTATGTATCACCAGTGATATTTGAAGTTGAACTGTATATGTGTATTATCACTAGTGATATTTGTATTTGACTTTGTTAATACAAATATCGCCTAAAAACGTTATTTATATTTTACGATCTTTGCTAAGTTTTGTTAATGACAAAATACAAACTTTAGCTTATAAGTAATTCATCACTTTAGTTTTAAGTCTTGTATAAACTAGACTTAACATTTCTTTTTAAACATAAACATAGTTTTTATTTCTTTAAAAAGAAAGTGTCACATCACATTAATAGAAAATTTATGTGTTCGACCATCTCACTTTTGGAAGTATTCCACATTGAGTCAATGCATAAGTTGATGTGACCTTGTGTGTCATAACATAGTCTTTACTTCCATAAAAAGAAAGTGTCACATCTCATCAATGTGCACTTATAGTAAGTTTGTGTGTTTGACCATCTTTGGTTCTTACACAACTTTGGAAGTACTCCTCATTGAGTCAATGCATGATATAGATTGATGTGACCTTGTTT
>LBNU01011358.1:0-12069 GCA_014162995.1 Artemisia annua | reverse complement strand
ATCTCGTGCTCGTTTTAGGCTTTTTGGTTGACTTTTGTGCTATTTATGCAATATCCGTCCCTGCACGATCACAAACACAAAAACAAGATATCTTTGGCATTTCGCGTTAGTTTTTGGTCTTATACACACTTAAACTAAGGTCAAAAACATGTGTAAAATAGCACACATCAGTTACCTAAAAAGGAATATGAAAGAGTTTTTACGTGCAAAGCGGCTAAAGAAAGTTTGAAATCATTAATCATCACTCATCAAAGAAACTCACAAGTCAAGGATAACAAAATTGACTTGTTCAAAAATATGAACAATTTGTTATCCTTGAAGAGGAGACCATTGATAGTGGATTTGCTCGCATATGCTATCATTAATTCTCTTGAAGCACTTGATGAATCTTTTTGTAGCAAGAACTTTGTTAGGAAATTTCTTAAGGGACTTCATCCAAAGTGGAGAGCAAAAGTGACGACATTGAATAATCAAATGACTTATCAAGTATGTCACTTGACAAGCTCATCGGGAACCATTCACGAAATGATAATGGAGAAAGAATCGGAGATCATCAAAGGAAAAAGAGAAAATCTTAAGTCCATTGCTCTAAAATCTAAAATTGGGTCAAGTGATGAAGAGAAATCTACCCCGAGTTGTGAGGATAAGGAATATGCCATGTCCGTGAGGGATCTCAAAAAGTTCTTCAAGAGATTAGGAAAGTTTGTTAAACAACCATGGGGCGACAAGAAACCATCCAGAAAGGATTGTGACGAAAAGAAAGGAAAGAATGATTGAAAATGCTTTAGATGTGGAGATTCAAGTCACTTAATAGGAGATTGTCCCAAGCTAACCAAAAACAAGAACTAAAGGACATCTGTTAGTGGTACTTGGATCGATAATAAAAATGACAACGAGGAACAAAGAAGGATGAGATTTGTGTCATGGCTCAAGACTCTAATGAGGTACACTCCGATTCATCTTATTATAATTCTTATATTGATGATGACACCTTACAAAATGAGTAAAACAAGCTTTATGAACTTAGTCTTAAAATCATAAACAAAAAAAAAAATCTTGAAAACTAGAAAGGAGTTTTTAGAAAATGAAGTTTATGAATTAAAAGTGAAAATGGAACGTTTAGAGAAAAGCAAAGCTATTGACGAGGGTTACATATCTTGTGAAGAGCACGAGCTTGAAATTGAAAAACTAAAACTTACACAAGAAATGCATATTAAGCAAAGTTCAAGGATCACAAAGTTTGACAAAATGTCTCATTGTATCAATGAAATATTAAGTGTCCAGAAATCTCCAATTGGAAAAAATTGGCTAAGATTTATGAACTCAGAAGCCTCAAGTAGTCAAACTTAGAAAACTGGGAAAGTACAGCTTACTGTACCTGATTTGTCTGCACCAACAGATCATAGATCCCATGGATCCTTTCAAAAGGATTCGTGTGTTGAGAAAAAGTGATTTGTGGGTACTAAGACAGATTCAGGACCATATGCTCGCAAACTTCCCGAATTAAATTTGTTGTCATCACAAGAAAACCAAAAGCTTTAAAAAATCAAGTTAAAATAACCAATCTCTAAAACAAGGTATAGGTCTCGCTGAGAACGAGTTTATGTCTAGAATGCCTCAACCAAGGCCTAAAATACCTATTCCTAAACGGCCCTTTCCCGAGAGTAACTACAACAACCAACCAAACTATCAAAATTTGGGCTAGAATTATAACCCTTCTAGTCATTTTCAAACACCTAACTATATGCCAAGGAATTCACGTTCGCCATTTCCATACATGAACCAAATGAATGGCATTTTTAACTCTAATGGACCCATGAGATATTAGGGACCAAATGTTTGAGTTGTTTTGTTACCTAGGTGTGCTTACCAGACGAATGGATAAAATATAAAGGTTGTTCCAGGCACATGACGAGAAACAAGAATCTCTTCTGAACTTGACAACTTAGGATTTAATCTACTAAGTATTAGTAAAATATGTGATAAAAAGTGTGAGGTGTTTTTTTAGCTATAGCGGTACTAAAATATTAAAAGATGGCATAACCACAGGAAATTTAAATGAAAGAATTTTAAGGTCACAAGTTTAAAATCAAAGTATTTTCTTTCGTTTTGTGTCTACTATTGAAACCAAAAATGTAATGAGGCTATTAAAGATGAAAATTGGGTCATAGGTATGCAAGAAGAATTAAACCAATTTGTGTTAATGATGTGTGGATTTTAGTACCTTGACCAAAGGATCAAACCCTCATTGGGACAAAATGGGTTTTTCGTAATAAATTATATGAAAATGGTGTCGTGTCTATGGCTAGTCGCCCAAGGATATAATCTACAAGAATGCATTGACTATAATGAAACCTTTTCTCCACTTGCTAGGCTTGAATCTATTAAATACTATTTGCATTTGCATGCGTAAATGATTTTAAACATTTTCAAATGCATGTCAAAAGTGGAGCTGCTGCAACTGCAGCTGCAAGTGGGAGTGCAGCTGGTAGGAGAAATCTGGTATTTCAAATGCAGCTAGTGGGAGAAAAGTTGGTGCAAATGAAAGTATTGGGAGAAAGTTTAGTGCAAGTGCAGCTAGTGGGAGTTCAACGACTGCAAGTGCAACGGCTACAAGCGGGAGTCAACAACAATAAGCTGCTGCAAGTGGGAGTAAGCAACAAAAAGCTGCTGCAATTGGGAGTCAACCACAAGTTGCTGCAAGTGGGAGTCAACAACAAGCTGCTACAAGTGCAATTGGTGCAAGTCCTACCATAAGAACAAAAAACCAAGCTTGGAGGCTAACACCAACAAAGTAGCTGATGTCTATTGTTACTCCTTTTGTTTTATGATGTTTTGTGTGCTAGTACTATGTTTCATGTTTAATACTCTTAGAATTTGGTAAACTTGAACTAATGTGGGCATTTTCATGCAAGTTTTCAATGTAACAAGTTATAACTTGTTTAATGTATGATCTTGTGACCATTTAACTTGGTAAACCGTCATTTTTCATTTGCATTACTCATTTTACACATGTTTCATGTTTCAGACTCTTTTGTCATTTGTCATTTACATTACTCTTTTGCGAAACTGTCATTTTATAACTAACATTCTAAACTTGATTTACATTACTCAAATTCATTACTCATTTGCGTTACTCTTTTGCATAAGTTGATTTGCGTTACAAAACTGTCATTTGCATTACTCTTTGTGCATAGAAAACTTATTAACAATTTAATAAGGTGATTTCATTGAATATATACAACCTTACATCAAAATTTATTGACCATAACACATACTGGTCAACATATAAGTTCAACTAATAAATAACAATACATAGCCTGGTACATCATAAAAACAAGGAAAACAACCCAACTACAAACCAACCAAATCTTCAATCTTCGATTTGCAGCTTGCATTGAATTCATTAATTCTTCGAGCACATTCCTTGACCTTAGGAAACCGAGGATGATCTCAGTTGAACAGGCACACATGGGTAGATCAAACCAATGAAAATATCCACAATCAGTACCTTATAAACACTTATTGTTAACTTCAATGAAAGGAGATTAACATCAAACAATTGTTAAGGATGAATAAATTTTATAACTTACAGTTTGGGGGCAACAATAAAAGAAGTCCTGAGTTATAGCGAGTCAATGAACAATGAATTACACATTGTTTATTACACAAACAAAGCATCATATTGACTGATTTTGAGTATTCCTAAAAATTAGGCTTAAGGTTTATTATTATAAGCAGATTTGCGTGCTTTGGGATTGAATAGGTTGTTTTAAATTTGGTGGGCGATGGGATATTAAAATGGGTGGGTGAGGTATTAAAGGGGTGACCATGGTGTAAAAAGACAAAAAGGGCCTCATGTGCAACTCACGTGCATTGTGAAATGGTTGGGAGTTAACGTCGTTTGAAACCATGGACGATATATGCCCCAAAAGTTTGCCACAGAGACGGTCTTTGTAGTTTCGAAATATTTGGGACGAAATATGCAAATTCGTCAAACTTTAGGGATGACATATGCAATTTATTCTTTGTGTTATTACATGCTACATTACGCGCACGTATCCGGGGGTTTGGCCTGTTTGTGTGTGTATGCTACTAACGGGATAGTAGACATACACGTAGAGGTGATCGAGGTTTGTTTGTGTACAATTGAAATAAGGATTTGTTACTTTTGTAAATCCAAAAGGAAAAAATAAAATAAAATAAAATAAATCCGTTTCTAGTATGATTATTACTAAAGTGATAAATCCTTCTTTGAGTTCTTTCTACTTTTGGAAAAGGCATTTGTAATGCTGCTTTTAGAAAACTTTAGCAATACACGCGCTCACTCGTATCTTCTCCATCAACTTTTCCGCATATATTTCCATAGTGACTATTTGTGAGGCACACTAGTGATGTATAAGAATCACATTACCTTATATAACATTCGCATTTGTAAATGATGTCACTAAATTAGTCAAAAGATTTCACCTCCTTTTTTATTTTATTTTACTGTTATTTTCATATAGTAAAAGATTATAACTATAATTACATACCATAGACTCGTCATTTGTAGAATGTTTTTCTCATATTTTTTTGTTTAATTGTTAGACGATTATTTGTGTATAGCTGCGACACTGTATATTAACCTCAATTTGTTTGTGCATATTTTTGTGTGTGTGTACATATAGGTATAATGAGTAGATAAATTTTTTTGGATTAAATCATTATTATTTATTTAAATAATCAATCGATTGCATTGGTTTTTTATAAATATAACATTACACATTTTGTAATTTTTTATTCAAACGTGTTTTATAATATAATTATAAATATTCTTTTTTAGCTGGTATCTTTAGTTGGACGTGTAAAACTCCATCTAGTATAACTGTAAGATGTAGATAAAAAAAATATAGACAGAGTTTATTAAATTAATCAAAATCATTTTAACTGTAAGTCGTACAACGTTTTTAATTGTTTAGTCCGCCGTAACAGACGAATATCTTTTATTTATATAATAAAAGAATTACATTATTTCAGAGTTTTTTGTAAAACCTTTCACATTGAAAAAAAAATTAGACCAATAGGAGAGCTCGATTTTGCCACATAGGCGAAATCGAGCAATATGATTGGCCAATAGAAAGTCAAAATTAAATTGATTTTGGTCAAACTTAATAAATTTGGTGGAGAAATTTGATTAAGAAAAAAAATGCATAAAAATATAGGTGTCAAATTTATGAAAACAAAAACTAAAAAAAAGATGAAGTAATTAATAAACTTTAGTGGTTGAATTTTAAATAAATTATATAGAGCTAAGTGTAAAATTACAAGTTTCTATGTTTTTTAATAAATTTAGAAAAAACACAAATAAATTTTACACTTTATATTCCTTATACTTTATAATATTAACTTTGTTTAAAATTACATGAGTATTAGTATTATTTAGACTTTCATCAATTAGAATATTTAGTGGTTGAGTTTTAAATAAATTATATAGAGCTAAGTATAAAATTGCAAGTTTTGATGTTTTTTAATAACTTTAGAAAAAACACAAATAACCCCTTACACTTTATATTCCTTATACTTTATAATATTAACTTTGTTTGAAATTACATGAGTATTAGTATTATTTAGACTTTCATCAATTAGAATATTTTTAAATGGGTAATATTGTTATTTTTAGACTTTCATCTATTAGAATATTTTTTTAAATAAGGACTCATGTTATTCTATTTAAAAGTTTAATTTATGCGTACACGGGTTTGAATATTAAATACGGCTAAATTATTAGAACGGGAATATATATATCAAATGGTAAGCACGAGTTACGGTGTTATGAAAATAAATGTACGCGATTCTACTTATAACAACGACTCATGAAATTGTTATTTAAAATTTATATATGAATATCCATAAAAACATTTTAAAAACTTTACGGAGCATATCTTAACTTTATTAACGCTCATTATGTGCTACTAAACTCGCACCTTTTGTACAACATGATATCAATAGTTAAAGTTAAACAATAACATCAACATCGACATCAGCTTGTCTGTCAGTTAAAAACGTTATACAAAGCTAATTTACTCATTTTGACAAGTGATATGCTCTATTAGGCTCCACCTTCTATTTTTTATTACTTTAGCAGAAAGTGTATTATGCGTGTTGTTAAGTCCGAAAGAAATGAAGAAAAAAAAAGTACGTTTTGTGCCAATAGTTTCGAGAATTAGCTGATTGGTGTTTCTTTCAGGATGTTTTATATACCAGTTGGTCCTTATGCGTTGTTTGTTCGAACTTGACACATTAAGAGACTGGGAATACAAGTTCATCACCAAGTACACTAAAGTTGTAACCATAAAACCCCCGAAACTATACCTGATGCATCAACTACGGATTTACTTTGAAGGTTACTTAGAACATATATTTGATATAATAATTTGCTTATATGGTATATGTGTTTATTGAATTTTAAAATCAAGTTTTCTCTTGAATTTTCATATACTCAAACGGCTAACTCACATAATCCCAAGTTAACGTTATATAAATGTCTTTGTCTCAGGCACTAATATGTGTTGCATTAACCTTATTCCAAAGTTGCAAAAAAAAATAAAAATAAATAATAATAATAATAATAATAATAATAATAATAATAATAATAATAATAATAATAATAATAATAATAATAATAATAATAATAATAATAATAATAATAATCTCACAAGTATTTGATGAGTTAATTACTTTTGAGTTTGTTGTAATATAGAATAATGATGATCTAGAAAGAGATGTAACTAATGTGTCTCCTTCACTTGAAAATCTGCTATTAAAAGAATGAGCCGGTTTACTAAAGTAGGACTTGCTTAAGTTATTGTAGTTTGGGACTGTTATTTTCTACTAATTATAGTACGTTTTTAAAGGGTTTTGGGACCGTCTTGATAGTTAGATTCAGTGGTGATTAGGATTGTTTAATGGTTGTCTTAATAGTTATTAAAGGGTTTTTATGACTGTTTTAATTGCAGAATTCAAGGTGTTTGGGACTGTTTTTAATAGTTAAATTGATGGGTGCTTGAAATTGCCTTGATAGCTGAATTCAAGGGTGTCTAAGACTATTTCAATTGCTAATTTTAGGGGTGTTTGGAACTGTAATAATAGCCGAATACAGGGGTGTTGCGACTGTTTTTAATAGGCATTGTTATTGCAAAATAAATTTGACTTATACTAAATTAATAGATGTAAAGTTCAAAACATTTTAAGACAATATATTCAGTATTAAATACATGATAAAAAATTTTATGTCAAAACCCCGTGCGTGCACGGGTATTATAACTAGTATATCGTATATGTAAATACCGTTTATATAGGCTTGTGTTTAGTTCAAAAAAATTATATAGGCTTGTGTCACGATTTGAATATGGTAAGATTCGCTTTATGTCAACCTATGTAGAGGGACGGATCAAGGATTTTTAAAAGGGTGTTGCACAATTTTTCTTAAATGACCATGAGTACTAAAGTTGCTCAATAAAAAATTTATTAGGTATAATTAGGTGTTGCACGAGCAAAAAAAAAAAACATATTTTATAAAAAATTTACACTGTGTGACCTAAAATTGGGTATGGTCCGTGCCACACCCGGCTTCTATGTGGGTCCGTCCCTGCCTATGTAGTGTGTAGTAGCATGTGTTATTTTCCATAGCTACTCGCAAGGGCTTTTCAAATAATCATAAAGACGTTATATTAAGCTAACGATTTTTTACTTTTTGTTAAAGACAAATATAAAAACATACTCAAGGTATGATAAATTAGCTTGATGATCAGAAACGTGTTTATCATACTAGATGAGTATCCGTGCATAGCAACGTGATTTTATAGTGGCATATGTTTTTAGTGATATAAAAAAAAAAATTATGTGTTATAAACGAAAAATAGTAAAAGTTTGACGATTTGTAGATTAATATAATGTTTGAAACCCGGTTCGACCCGGGTGGTTCAACCGGTTGAATTGTTCCGTTCGTAAAACGGGTCATCTCAACGAGTTGGGTCAAAAAACGGGTCAAATTAAACCGGGTCAACCCGTCAGGTTTAAAGCGTCCCGTGTCGACCTGATTTTCGATGTGTATTAATAGTTTTCTTTTGAAACATATATTTTCAACATTTTCTTTTAGTTTCAACATTTTCTTTTTAATTTTTTCAACATTTCATTTTCTTGACTTTTCAATTTTTACTTTAACTATTTTTGTTTTATAAATAGTAGAGATACATAATGTATTAAAAACACCTGCACCATTTTGTAAACTCTTACATCATTTTATAAACACTTTTATATCACTTATTTTTTTTTTTCATCATTCTAAATAAAATATTTTATAAAATGTGTTTTACAACTAGCTAGAATCTTTCAATTAAGGAACCGGTCAAACCTCCACTATCACTGAAACAAGGATTTATCACTTTTGTAATAAACTAAAACATGACAAAAGTTCAATATAAATTTCATATTTGTCAAAAATACAATAAGTCAATGTTGGTCATTCATTAAAAAAAAAAAAAAAAAAAAAAAAAAAAAAAAAAAAAAAAAACACTTTCACAATTTTTTTAAAATTAAATTATCTCGTAAACGTTAATTCGTTACGCGCAAAAAAAATCGTGCCATCACGATGAGAATTAAATTATCTTTCTCTAGATATGCTATTATATATTTTTAACGGATTTTTTTTTTTTTTTTTTTTTTTTTTTTTTTTTTTTCAAAATTTCCGCCTAGAAAAATCACATTTGATTTAATTTTAAAATCACATGTGATTTTTACAAATCACGTGTGATTTTTCTCTGCGGAAACTTTGAAGAAAAAAGTTCGTCGAAAGTATATAGAAATGCATATCTATAGATATATAATTTAATTTTCGTCACGATAGTGTATTTTTTGTAGCTTGAAAATTTACCGTATGCAAGATATGTTGTTTTTTTAAAAAAAAAAATGAAAAATGATTTTTTATTAATCTCAACTCTCCAAAACAACAAAATGGAAAGCATAATATGTGTTTTTGCATAAATCCACTTATTAACTATTTTTAGCCTTTGAGTATTTAACAATTTGGGAAAGCATCAAACGTGTTTTCCTCTCTCTAAGCAATCTATAATGGAAACAAAAGACTTTTCAAAACAAATATGTATTTTGAAATCTGCAGACCCGCGCATCCTGTAGACCCTGCAAGAATCAGTGGATCCGTATAAGTATGTGAACAACTCTTGTTTGCCTATTCAAAAAGCCATTTTGCTTTCATTTGACTCACCACTTGCAAACGCATCTCAAGCATTAAAAAGGTATATTTCTTTTTAATTCATAACAGTACTTGTTAATTATCTAGTTTTAATTAATTCTAAGCAAGGTTATAAATAGCGTAAAGCGTGGCGTAGCGGAATAGCCAAGCCTCAAGCTTTAGCGCAAGGCGTTGCGTTATAGCGTTTTTAAAGCGTGATTCAAAGCGGCAAAACATATTTATAGAGTTGTCAATATTGGTTAGCTACTAGGCNAAAATCTTAAAATCTTCAAAAAAAGGCGCCACGCTACGCGCTATAGCGCGCTATATCACGCTATATGACGCTTTATCGCATGCTACGCCTTGAGACGACGCTTTGGCATGTTTCGTAACGTGGAGGCCACGCCTCGCGCTATGCCGCCGCTATAGCGCGCTATTTAGAACCATGATTCTAAGTGATCAACTCTAGCAAGGGAAGAACACAAGAAAGGCTAGTCTTTTATGTTTTTTTGTATTTGCAACCTTGTTGTATTCACATATTCCACTACTATACTCAAAAGTCATATTCACCGTTGCACACCAAAATAGAGTGAGTTAAGTCATATTCACCATTATAAATCAAAATGAATGAGTTAGGTTAGGGTTTTATGCCTCGAAAGACCTCAAGACAAATGTTGGTGCTACCTAGTTAGGATTTGATATTTAGCTTAGTATTGGTAAACTTGTAAGCAACGTTCTAAGGTTTTATCCGCTTAGAAGGGAGTTTGTTCAATTAGTGAATTGAATCTCAAGTAGAAAACTCGGGGAGTGAAGTAGGACGAAGAGAAGTTTCATTAACGAACCACTATAAATGTTTGTGTTTGGTTTGATATTTCATTTTTACTTATTGTTTTGTATTTACTCATACATAGTGTTATTCTTTGTTTGCAATAAGTTTTAAACAAAATTAAATTTTTAAATAGCAAAACTATTCGACCTCTTCTATTTTCTCAGTCTTTACAAGGATAATTACTCAAAAATGTTACTAAAGTTTCCCCAAAATTTGATTTACGTTACTTTACTTTTTTTTGTAACAAAGAGGTTACCATTGTTTACGTGACTGGTTCAATATATCACTCATCTAATTCGACCATGTGTAACCCAATATTGCCGGTCACATTCCACGCTGGCATCATTATGTGGCACTAGTAATTTTTAAATTGCGTTGACCATGACCCAAGTTTTATATTAACGGGTTGATCCCCATTAATAAACAAATCACCCCATTTTCAATCCAAACCCTAAAAACACACACATCCTCAATCAAAACACACGCTAAAAACAAATCACCCCTTTTTTTTGCAATTGGTCTTTGATTTATGGTTGTCATCTTCCCAACAAGGTAATAATTTGAGACAAGATGCTAGTTTTAATTGTTTATTATCACTGATTTACCATTTAGAAATTAGGGTTTTTGCTTGCAATTTAGGGATTTTTTAAATTAACGCTTTTTTTTGTTATTTTTCTTGTTTTCAGATGGCATCTTCATCATCTACTTCCACTTTTCTCGTAAAATTTCATCGAGGTGGTGTTTTTGTAAGGGATCCTTTTTCTTATGACTATGACATACTTAGTGAAATAACAAATGTGAATGTTTCTGAGTTGGGTTATGTGGGTTTAGTTAAACTTTTAGTAGCTCAATGTGCTAGTGACATTCAACAATTTTTTTTATACCATTCCTGGTTTAGACTTAGAGGCAGGACTGAGATCCTTAAAAAATGAAGCTGACTTAAAAAATGTGTTGAACTAGGTGAAAAACATGGTAATGTGTTACATATTTATGTGTCTCACTCTGTTTTTGAATTACATGATGCCACTTCTCCTAGTGCTCTACCACAAGTTGAAAATGTCCAGCCAAATGATGATAGTGATAGTGACTTAGAGGGAGACTATAATATATTTGAGTATGACACTGAAGAAGAGAGTGACACTGCCTCTATAGATCACTTATCTGATGGTGAAGAAGAACTTTTTGAAGTTAGGACTAAGAGACCAGATGCTCCTAAAACAAAAAGTAAAAAAATGTTTGATGAGAACTTTTTGACTAGGGTTGACAATGGGTTACCTAGAGATGGGTATGCTGAAGATGATGTGGCTCCAAAGTATAGAAGTCTTTCACAAGAGGATGATGATAGGACAGGTGATCATTGGCCAGTCCATAATCCTGATATCAAATGGAAGTTAATGAAACCACATCTAGGTGAAAAGTTTGAATCAATTGAGCAACTTAAAAGAATGTTGACATATTATGCTTTGGCTGGTGGTTAAAAGTTGTACTATAAAGTCAATAACCCTAGGAGACTTCTTACTAAATGTAGTAGAGATGACAAGGATAGAAAATGTCCATTCAGATTGTGGGCATCTTGGATGTCAAATGAAAAGACTTTTCAAATTAAGACATTGAATGAGGAGCATGCATGTTGTAAGACTTATGAATTTGGTTCCTTAGTGACTAGTAATTGGATTGCTTTCAACTATGCAAAGAAGATCATGATCAACCCTTGTATCAAAGTTAGAGAGTTAATTGCTTTGATTCTTAATAAATATAAATGCAAGGTTAGAATCAGTCAGGCTAGAAGAGGAAAAATGAAAGCTTTAAATCAGTATGAGACTTGTTTAGAGGATCATTATGGAATGTTGTGGTCATATGCTAGAGAAATACTTGACTTTAATCCTGGTTCCACTTGTTTGATGAGTATTGATGCAATGCCTGATGGTAAGAATTACTTTAGTAGATTCTATGTATGTTTTAAGGGGTTAAAGGAGGCTTGGTTGGAAGGCTGTAGGAGAGTGATAGG
>LBNU01011357.1:98031-110050 GCA_014162995.1 Artemisia annua | reverse complement strand
AATTAGGGACTAACTGTAAAACTTGACGCAACACAGGGACCATTTGTGTAAAAAAACTGAAAAGAGATTTAGAAGAGTAAATTGCAAAAATCGTCCCTAAAGTTTGGACAGGGGTATTTTAGTCATTTAATGTTGGTCAGGGACGATATTTGCCCCAAAAGTTTGCCACAGGGACGGTTTTTGCAGTTTCGACAGTTCTGGGACGAAACATGCAAATTGGCCAAACTTTAGGGACGATTTTTGCAATTTACTCATAAGAAGTTCAGGAAAACAATTCGTAAGTTTATTTACTGGATTTGTAAATGTATCTGCAAATACTAGATATTATATTTTAGGTGTCGAGGCAACAATAATCAGAAGTTTAAGGGACTTCAAATGTAATTTGTAAATGTATTCGCAAAATAATCTTTTATGTGATACGGAGTACTATACTATTTTTATTACACTATTTTTCGTTCACGTAATACTACTGCTCCAAGTGCTCCTCTTCTTAATAAGTGTTCGACTAAATTTGCAAAAGGCATATGATAACGAATAAAATATCACCCACACTCTTAAAGAATTATTTGATTTGTTAAACTTTACAATTATCTATATTACTTTATAAAATGTTTAAGAATTTTTAAATAAAGAAGTTTTAAAAATTTTAAGACCAAAAACATTTATTTAATAAAAATTAATAAGCCACTAGTTAAGGCTATTGCATATAGTTATTTTAATAAAAATTGTTATTCATTAGTAAAGTTACTGTTAGAAAAAACGTATAAATAAAAAACATTTGCTCGCTATAAAATTATGCACCGGATGCCCGCCGCCGCATTATACAGGTACTTTTATTAAACTTATAACGGAAAAAAGTTATAAAAATAGTAACTTCAACACTTTTAGACTGAAGAAGTAAATTTAATTTATAATTTAGGGTATTACTATGATATTATAGAGTAGATAGCATCAATCGTCATTTGGTTTGTTATGTTTGGCGCAAAGCTTTTTGGAGCTTTTTGGGGCAATGAGCGATGAGCAATGAGCTTTGCTATTTTTTAGGAAAGCTCATTTTTCCAATGCTTCTTTGTGAAGCTGTGAGCGGTGAGCTGTTGCTACTGCTCACAGCTACTACTCACTGCTACTTTTGCCACATGTCACTGCAAGAAATCTTTGGGGGTGCAGTTCGTTCATGACTCAAAGTAAAATGACTTAAATACCATGATCACCTCAAAAGTTTGACAAACCACAAAAATAAATTTTGCAATTTACTCTATTTATATCTTCGTTTTAAATTTTGGTCTCCTTGTGATCCAACACCTCACAAAATATTTTACAAATTCAAATCTCTCGATTCTCATTAAAATATACATTAAAATTCTTACATGTATCAATTCTTTAAACCATTTTTATGTAATTCCGAATACTCAAGATAATTTCCTATTTCATCTAAAATTTTATACGAACCAAACAGCCGCTAGCTTCTTACTTTTTTCAGTATAATCTGTTCAAACCATTGTGGATGGCATAGGAAACTATAATTTCTCTCAGATCTGGGGGCTGCAAAGGGGTTCAAGGGACTTGAAATCATTCCTAATTCCTTTTTTGGGGGCAATGCTATGACAAAGTAATTCATCAAGTTGTTGGAAGAACGTTTGAGCAATGATAACTGGATAAGTCGGGTGGCCTTGGAATCGAGTCTCAAGTCATCTAACCTGGCTTTGCTAAGAAAGGGGTGGTAGCGCTTTTACTTCGAACGTGAGGTTCTTTGTAAAAGGATCATAGCAGGAATTCATGGAACTAGGGGATACTAAAATCTAACAAGTTCATTTGAGAGTCAAGTTTTCAAAACTCCACTTTCAACTAAGCTTCTTTTAGTAATCAGAATGTATAAAAACAATGTTTATTTTTATCGAAAAGAGTACTTGTTCAAGTGACTAAGGTGGAGTAATGAAAATTGCATCCATATACAACAAAATTTTAAAGTTCATGTATTGTACAAGGGTGATGCATTAGGTACCATTAATGGGTCTCCTAGGGTCCCCAACATTGTTCAAGAACAAAATGCTTTGTATACAAACAATTGTCACCTATGAAAGTAATATATCAAGATTATGGTTCTACCAAATCTGATACAACCCTGAACTGGGAAATTGTTGTTTCTGATGCTGAAATGACCAAGCGTAATGAAAGAGTTTCAGTGCATAGAATACAAGTCACAGTAGCAACATTATACACGTATGGTCAAGTTCAGCACGAGAAGAAATGGCGTCCAAGATTTATCTATTAATGCTATACAAATAGCATTCTGTAATTTGTACTTGTATGTCACCAGTCACCCAATCAGCCATGGACACAAAACTTGCAACATTTACAAAAAACAAAACATGTTGAGATGCGAAGGGTTATCACTAGTCTGATTTAGGTACTTCTTGAACGGGTACTTCTTGATCATTAGATGAATCTAACTGTTGTGAAGTTGATGGACCAGATTCAGGTTTCTTGAACTGGACCAAGATCATAGTCATGTTATCACACCCTTCACCACCAGAGACAGGTGCCAAACACCTGTCAAATACCTTCTCACAGACTGCCGAGAGTTGACTTTCCTGCATCATTTAAAGTTGCTTTAGTTCACCAAGGAAGTAACATATGTATGTCTTATTACAACTGATTATCTGATTCTTGACTATGATGTTAATTACTGAATCAGAAAACTGGAAGATATAATGTAGGATATAGTATTTGAATGCGTTTTCTCTGTTTGAATAGGTAATAATTATACAATCAGTTGTTCAAGTGTTTGACAGATTCTAATTATCTAAGAAAGCAGTACATAAAAAAAAATGTCGGCAGAATTGCATATATATCCCTCCCAAAGTGAATAATTGCATATATATCCTTTGTACAAGTTTTTGATGCACATAGTACAATGGTTTTTATGCATGCTTTGGATATATATGCAATTATGCATTTTCGGATATATATGCAAAAACCCCAAAAATGTCCAAAAGCGTACCAAATTAGGTTAAAAAGGGTAATTAGGCAAATGTTATTTCACCCTTTTATAACCAATTTTATTGCAGTTACACAAATGATTATTGATTCCTATATAATCAATAGCACAATGTGTTTATTCAAACAAGGAAAAATAAATGAAAAATTATAAAAATAAAAATAATAATTAAAAAAGAACTTGTTAACGGGACTTACAGTTTTTAATTGTTCGGAAACAAAGTCTACCAGCTGTTGGCTAGACATGCAATCCCTGTACAAGTTAATGTAGTATAAGCATTACATATTTGAATGTAAATTCCATCTCATGACACCTTTGTCCTTTGACAATCTCATTTTGGAGTATTACAGATTGAACAAAATGCTTAAAATGGTTTCAGAACAAAACGCCATTGTAGACAATGTTGTGCTAAGTTTCCTGATAGATTAACCTCAAAATAATGATATTAAAAGATTTAAAACTGCGATTCAATGACAAATGAGATGATATATTCAGCTTATAAATAACAGATGAGACGGAAATGATATTTCTAATTCGGATTCAAAAATCAAAGTATAGACTAAAATCTATAAAACTAAATAAAGATTACCATATCCCATCGCAAGCAAGAACAAGGAAATCATCATCCTCACAAAGCTCAACCTAGTTTGAGGAAGAGAGTAAAAAGAAGACATGTTATCTGGAGCCAGTTATGAAGCATATCATCAGCAAATATGAGTATCATAGTTTATAAACAGTTTGTATCTTACAAATGAATACAAGCAACTTATGATGCTACATATGGCATAAATTATCATAATATAAATGCTTCAAACATACCGAGTTTATATCAGGATTGGCAGTTAGAATTTGCTTTTCAGGGGGAAGTGTTTTATCTCTTTTCAGCTCCATGTCACCTGAAAAAAAGAATTCAGTGATGGTGATAGTGAAGGGCAGATGTGGCAAAAAGGAAGGTTTGGGTAACATGTCAAAAGTAGTTTTTGTCCAGGTTGACCCAGAAGTCCGGATCACCTATTGTCCATCCCCTTTTTTATAATTGATAATCAGTGTGCAACTATGCATAAAGAAATAATATTGTTAATAAAAATATAAACTTTTGATTAATAATATGTAGGAGGTTTATGCATTAAAACTACTCTCTGTACTTTTGACCCATTTCTGCCAATTCTTTTCTTATTTACCCGTTAGACATAAAAGTAAACCCGGATCGACCCGTTCAAAAGTAATTTGTACACAGGAAATAAATAGCTGAAGTACCAATAGCTCTAGCCAAGTTTAGACTCCCATTAACTCGACCAAAGTGGATATAACCACCAGCTTTATATATCCTTTCTTTCTCAACCTCAAGATCAGGTTTATGGTCTTTCGATAGATTATGCGCCTGTATCAATGCCAAAAAGTGCAAATTCATGAGTGGAATGGAGAATCATGCATGGTGACATCCATTTACATCTTGCCAATAACCAATTTACTAAAAGTTTGCTAAGTGAAATAGGATTTTTATGTTTTTTCAAAACGATATATGTTGTAGAGTTACAGATTTCAGATATTTTCCACATAAACAACATTACCTCACCCTTCCGAGATAACACACAACGAGAATCACCAGCATTTGCTACAACAAGTTGGTTGTTACGGATGATCGCAACACAAGCTGTGCTACCACACGTTGGACCATCATAATTGGAGTGTGGTCCCTACATCAATCATAAAGAATAACTTTAAGAGCGAGTGTGAGTGCGAGCCCTAGAAGTAACATTATACCAATAGTACCGATAATACAAACTAATTCATACCCTAGCATGATCAAACAATTTCAGAATATAGATTGATCAACTTCTATGTTTTAGTTATATGCTTTTGGACTTCTAGATGGTGTTTGGATGTACGTTAAACTGACCATTGCAATTTGAAGTCAGAAAAAGTTGCCAATACGTTTTAAGTGGTAAGGTTAACATATTATGGTTACAAATTTCTAAATATTTAGGATCAAAATAATCAGATTTATATCTGGTAAGGATTTACTATAAGAAAACTGATTACTGACATTCATATATTCCCTACCTACCCTTGACTTCAGTGCAATAATCTTTTTAATTTTCTGTCACAGTGATCCCTTCTTGTCAGTTAATGGTGGCGATTGATGTGAAACAATAATATACGAGTATATTGTAGTACTACCTATGGGACTTACAAAATCCATTGGAGACAAGGTGAACAAAAACGGTTTAGGGGAGTAAGAAGAAGCAATCGAGTACATATTAGTTATTTGATGCATTCACAAAAATTACCTCCTCAGGAGACCAATCTTCTACAGCTTTTAAATTGCCACTCCTGGGTGACCAAATAAGTCCTTCTATCATACCACTGAACTGATCCATTTTATTTCCCAATATAGCTAGCTCTCTCCAGCCACGTTGTCCGCACATCATCTCATCCATTCTACATAAGTAACAAACTTAATTCAGATAATAGACACCACGGTAAACATCTACTCACATTAAAGAACATCTCAACCACCCCAAAATAGGTAGTTGCATAATCTCTGCATTCAGGATATAAACTAATTGACTTAAAAAGTCCATAAATGCCAAACTAGGGGAATATAATGGATGATATCCAAGTATAATTTCAGTGTTTACGTGATTATCAGCTGTAAAAATACTATAAAAGGGCTTGTAGAAGACAGTGTTCGGATGTATTTTTGCTGTTAGAAGCTGTAATATCTTGAAATTCAGACGTTTGAGTATTCAGATATTTAATAGATAAAATGACAAAAAGAAACAACATTTTGCGAAAAAAGGGTGACATTTTGTGCAATAGGAGCAGAAGTAATCATACTAAAGGAAAGTATATAAGCAGTTTTAGTTTGCCTTTAGATAACAGTTTCTTTACAGTGGTAATGACCCCAAAATAATGAAGCAGATCTCTATATCCAAACATCAGAAACTGATTATTGTGATTTCAAGTTGGAATAAGTAAATAATCAGTTCTAGAACGCAAATCCAAACACCTTCTAAGAGTATATAAGTAGTACCTTTTTAGTTTTACCCTTAGACAATCAGTTTTGTTACGGTCGTACAAAACTGATTATTTAACCCCTAAATAATGAAGCAGATCTCTCAATCCAAACATCAAAAACTGATTATTCACAATAATTAGATAATCAGTTTTACAATGGAAATCCAAACACCTCCTAAGATATCACTCATTGCTGACTGAATATGACATATAAGAGTAACCTGAGAAAAGATTTCTGGGCAGCAGTGCCGATATCACCAGCAGAATAAGCTTCGTGTTTGACCACTTGCTGATGAAGAAACTTGGCACAGAACTTAGAGACTGCTTGACCTGCAAAGCTAAAAAGCTTAGCGAGGACAGCAAAGTCAACAAAGCTTATAAGTCATAACAGATATTAATAAGCAAGCATCTCTATTCCAATATCATACATATTCGTAATTGACTTTCTATTTATTGAAGTGTAGAACATCATTTTTATTATGTCAACATATTGTGCAAAACCAATCAATAGAAATAAAGTGAAAGCGAGCACATAATATAATGGTAGAGAAAATAAACTTGTGTGTTTGAAGTTAATTTGTTCACTATTATATCAAACAACCCTAGATGAACCCAAGGTGCCAATTAAATGAAGAAACAATTGCATCAGTATCATATGTGTCTGTGTGCTTACCTCCGTGGCCATCGTAAACACCAAAGAAAGATGTGGAGTTGTCCAAATCAAGTATAGCAGCATGCTACAAAACACCAGATATAAATAGATATCATGCTCGGTAAGTACATTGTCCAAATTAAAATTCTAGGAATTAAAGCAAAGGCGTCAAACATAAACCCCTGTTGGAACTATCGTGAATAGATTCCATTTTAGAGTAAAGGGTAATTCTTATTTAATAATTGATGCTTAATCAAACTGAGGGTTGTATCATAGAGGGATAAAGAAAAATTGCAGATGGTCAAACAAATAGCATAGCAATGACATTAAATCACGAAAAAAGGTAGCCATCCAAAGGTGTAACCCCATAAATGATACAGGTTTCACACCAACAATCTTATCCTCCAGTAGCAGATAGATTATATATCATATATAGTTTCTAGTAATGTACAAAAAACTAGTTCCATTTATCTATTCACTCTCTTGATGGATGAAACTAACATTATTTCAATTATGAGGGGTGTTTGGATTTTTGTTTAAAGTTTTGAGAGTTCTGACAAAAACTAATTGACATTATGATTTTCTAGATGATTAGACTTAAATAGCCAGATTTGGAGAAGCAAGTAAGCATATGTTGTAAGAATACAAAAATAGAAGATTATCTACTTTTCTTCTAACTTTAAGCACCCGATTATAAAACAGATGAGTTTCTCCGATTCAGGTTACCAGAAAAGGGTGAGCCTTTGACTGAGATGTACGCGGCCTAATTAAGGTATCATCGTGACCGTTTCCGACCCTTTCCCTGGCCACCCCAAAATGTGTACCTAGTGAGGCTTGAACCCTTAGACCTCTTGTTAGGAGGTTAGGTCATAGGTACGTTACCACTTTAAGCACCCGATACTCTTATAATCTTATCCTGAATATTGAACTCACATAATCAGACCCCATAAGCACATGAAGCCGCCAACATATAGCATGAAATACGTATGACAATTAATCTATTTTCATCACAAGGCTTCTAACAAGAAGCCTTTGATCCTACACTACTTACACCATTAGCCTTACAATTCAATATCCAATACAATCATTAACCAAACATTTTTAAACAATAAATCTAACAATCACAACAGTCCAAACCACTTACAGCATCTTCCATCGATGTACGCCACCCTTGCATCGACGACACGCCATATCTCATTTTCTCATTCTCACCATCCTCAGACGTCTTATCCGTTTTCGGCGTACTCAAATAAACCCCCATATCTACTAATACTAATTCAACCTGCACATCAAACCGAGTAAAACGCCAATATCATCACTCGCACACTAACTCAATGACATCTAACTACTTAAAAAGAAAACTTAATCACTTCCTACACCTTTTATATAATAAAGAGAAAATACATCTCGGAAGCCAATTGAGAAAGAATCTATATTCCAACCAATCAGATTGCTTAATTTTGTTGACGTGGCAAAACTGAGCAATCAGATTGGCTAATTGGAGTGAAATGAGTCAGCTAAAGCAAACTCCTCTAAGAAAAAAGCTAAAAATACGCAAGCACTTGGGAACTCATTTTTAAAACTTTTTGAATTAAGCGTAATATAATGTTATATATTCCGACTGCCCAAAGGAATTTAAAATTTAGTCCAAAACATTGCAAAATGAGCTGATGTTATTTTTAATCGTATAGAATTAAGTGTAAGATTCTCAAGTTTAGAAACAACAACCTTTGTACTTACGATCTTGTACCACCTAAGTACCTACGTGAACTAAAAAGTGTTCTCTATTCATTGTTACGAACTATTAAGTTTTTGTTCCAATATTCACATTTTTACTTTTCTTTACCTAAAAAAGTTTTAATGTACCTATTCCGTCCACTACTTTCAAAACCACACATTCCAAGACATAATTTAGACTTAGAGCATAGTTTGCTAAAAGTAGTGGAAAGCAAATGAGTGAATTACAACTTTTTTTTTGTTAAAAAGGTTTAAATGCACATATTGGAACAAAACTGAAAGTTCCTAACAATAAATAGAACACTTTTTAGTTAAGATGTTTAAAATTAACGGTGTGTTTGGCAAAAATAGCAGTAGTAGCTGTATTATTCTATAAAAACGATTGGTAACGTAGTTGTATTTGTAATTATAACGTGTAAGACAACTTCTAAATGCCCAACGCTCCTAAACGTTACTTCATAGAGCGTTGGAAAAGGAGCATTCGGAAAAAATAGATAAAGGGGGGTGTTTGTTTAAGCTTATACGTAGGATTATGAGCTTATTTTGTTTCGGCTTATAATTCATAAGTCTCAAGTTTCTGGCTTATTTTTTATGTTTATCGTCTAATATAAGTTTATATAAGCCCACAAGTCTCAAAATAAGCCGAAAAATTGAGGCTTATGAAATATAAGCCGAAAAACAAATAAGCTCATAAGCCACGTATAAGCTTTACACAAATACACAAATCACAATAACTGATTCATTTCATATAATCGTACAACAGATAAATTATAAATCTAACTAATTAGCAAACAGATCAATGAATACATACATAAAATAAGATTGAATAATCAAATACGTAAAAATTGATTAATTATTGAAGTGTGATTTAAGATCTAAACAGTATATAATGATAACGAAATGAATGATTGATTATGCTTACGATTTAATTTGGGTTTGAATGTCCGTACAGTGTGAGTGTGTGTGTGTGAGTGAGCGGGTGTTTGGGAATTAAATTTGTTTTAATTGGGAGGAGTCAACTGGATCATGGATGAACGGTACTTATGTTCGACAAGTGGAAAATGATGTAATGAGAGATAATTGTCATTTTTTAACATTTTGATTTTGATTGGTTTTGATCTTTTAATATTATGTGCAGTTTGGTTTATTATTAGGAATGGGTTTTGATATGGGTTTGATTATAAGATGGGTATAAGAATAGAGGAATTCTACACCCACACAATTTTTACAAAAGAAAATCCACACATACATGTGGCAAGTGACTTGCACCAATAGAATTGCATTAAGTTTTCTCTTTTTTATTTCTACTCCCAATGATCAAGTGACACATGTGTGTGTGGATTTATTTTTGTAAAAATTATGTGAGTGTAGCATTTCTCATAAGGATACTCTTATTTTGATGTATCATTTCAATATTTGAAACCCATATCAATCAACCAAACATCCTCATTCAATTTCATTCTCATTCTTCGTTCCCAAAACCCTCAATCCAAACACACCCTTACTCCTTTTGTCTCACACTTCTTGTCAGTTTGTCACTACACCAAATAATACATAATTTAACAAAAAAAATAAGATAATTATACTCTTCAAATAATTAAATATCATCCTCACCTACTAAAACTTGTTTTGATTGATTGACACAAGTAAAGGACTATTGTTTTGTGACATCAAAAAATAGAAATTGAGACGATAATTTTGTGACGCGAGGAGGAAGTTTCTACCGTGTAGATTAACGAGATCATTTTGTCAATGCATTTAGATAAAGTTTTATTATGTTTTTCTAATAAGTGTGCATAACTACAGAAATTTAAAGCAGTAACTAATTATGTTGCGAGTATCGTGCATAACAACGAAACTTTCAACTCATACGTAGCAATGGAAGGAAAGTATATGTATGTAATATTAGAAGGGATATTGAGTAGGGATATATTTAAAATTTCAAGTTTTCACTCTAAGAGTTTTTAAATAAACGTGTTTTATATTTATATTTAGCAGAGAAGATATAAGTATTAACCAAAATAAGAATAATGATGTTTTTTTAAGGTGGATTTCATTAATGCTAGCAAGACAATATAAAAAAGTTACAATCACGAAATGATGTAAATAAGTAAAATCATAAAAGTTAATTTGGCGCATTACGAAACTTAAGGGGTGTTAAAGGGTAGAGCTTTAAAGGCTAAAGAGCCATTGGTCATGTTTGGCAACACCTATTTGGAAGCGTTTAAGAGCGGTAAGCGACAAGCGACAAGCGTTCCAGTCTTAACGCTTGTTTGGCAACACTGCTGCTAGCGTTTAACAACACCTCAAAAGCTTGCAATCTTAATGCTTCTTAAAGAAGCTTTCCAATATACCGCTAGCGTTTACTTTTAATATTACCAATTTACCCTTAAAAAATAACATTCATTCATAAGTATATGCCCTTTTACGTAATTTTACATTTTATAATTACAACTACAGCTACGTTACCAAACACGTTTTTTAAACAAGCAACTAATGCTTACTGCTACTGCTTACTGCTACAGCTTACTGCTTATTGCTACTGCTTACTGCTACCTGTCGCCAAACATAGCCATTTTCTATTTGTAGCAAAGTTAAGAGGGTACTCACGCTTTTATGAGATGCATTTTGGTGCTAGGGGTGTTTACTGGTTCGGTTATGAGGTTGTTCGGTTAAAAGAATTCTTGTGTAAAATCGAACCAAATTAAATTTAAATTTGATTAAACCGAACTGAAAACCGAATTTGAACCCGTTTTCGGGTTGACCAGAATAACCCCATACATAATTTATATATTTTTTTTCATTTTAATTGTATAGGTTTTTAGCGCAAAAACAAATATCAAGCTTGAAAATGTTATATTTATACTGGAAAATAGTTTAAATGGTTTTTTATATAAATATTTTAAAAAAACTACATATATTTATGTGAATTCGATTTTCAATTCGGTTTGGTTTTCATTTTATTCAGTTCGGTTCAGTTTCGGTTTTTGATTCTTGTGAGTATTACCCGATTTGTGAACACCCCTATTTGGTGCAGTAAAATGGGTGTTTGTATAAGCTCATTTATGGGCTTATGATGTTATATGTTTTCGGCTTATGCTTTATAAGCTTCATTGTTTTTGGTTTATTTTGGCAGGTGTGGGCTTATATATGTTCATAATGTCACAAACTTATATAAGCTCACAAGTTTCAAAATAAGTCAAATTTATAAAATATAAGCCAAAAACATATAAGCTCATAAGCTCGTAAATAAACTTAAATAATTTAATAGTGTGTATACACGTATGTTGTATGTTGTTTTACGAAGAAATAGATGGTGCTTTGAATCATTTATTTATTTATTTATTTTGTTATCATGGTTTCCGATCTTTTGGCCAAGTAATCTACGAGATTTGAGCTCACCGCTACACAGACTCAAACTAGGTAAAGGCCTCTCCTTTTCAGAAAGGTTGGCGTGACCGCTTAAAGCTGTTTGCACATACCAAGAATTTAACTTGAGACCTCTCAATACTTACTCAAGCTCTTTACCACTAGGTCATCCGTAAGTGGTTGATGGTGCTTTAAATTGAAACAAGGGTGGTATGACAATTTTTTTTTTTTTTTTTTTTTTT
>LBNU01011357.1:0-97750 GCA_014162995.1 Artemisia annua | reverse complement strand
TTTTTTTTTTTTTTTTTTTTTTGAACGAGGGTGGTATGACAATTTAATGGGGCGAAATCCATCTCTCAGACCATTGCTAGGCACCAGAGAGCTCAACATAAGCTAGCAATCATAAACGGAACTTTAACAACCTTTTTGAGAGGGTCGGAATAGTTGTAGTTATTTGATAACGGCAATTGGTAGCTAGTTTAAATATTCTTAAGATCACAGTTGCATTTCATCACAGACATATATTATGCTTGTATAAACCATTGTGAGGATTTAAAGTTAGATGCTAAGTTGTTCCATATATATAACCAAATATTATCACATAAGGTCGAATCATAAATAGAATGAACGAGTGGGGGTACCCGCGCGTTGCTACGGGAATGTTGTGTTTAATCTAAACTCGAAATGAAACGATTGTAAAAAAAAATATTTTTGTTATTAAGGACTAAATATGCAAAAGATCGATAACCAAAAGTACTATTTTCATAAAGTATTTATGAAAATATTATGATTTTTTACGGAAAAAGTCCCTAAACTTATCAGGATTTTGCAAAGTTAGTCCTCAGGGACTAACTTTGAATTAGCTAACCTGAGGGGCTATTCGCGTCATTTTCCCATGAATAGTAAACACATTTCAATGAATAGTAAACACTGTTATGCACTGTACCAAGCACTATTCTGCACTGTAGCGATGTTATTTTCCTTTTTAGTCCTTGAAAGTGTCGGTATGTTGCAAAGTTAGTCCCTAAATAAAAAGTTAACCTGAGGGGCTGTTTCTGCTCAATATTTGCACAGAAACAGTCCCTGAAGTTATTCGTCCGTTGCAAATTAAAGTGACGACTGTTAAGTAACAGCCGTTAAGAACTAACTTTGCAATGGATCAGTTAGGGATGAGCACGGTACCGGTACCGTACCGATCCCATACCGAATTAGTGGTACCGAATTTTTCCCGAGCATAAATTAGTGATACCGGTACCGTACCGAACGGGATTCGGATACCGGTACCGGTACCGGGAAATCGGGTTTTTCCCGTTTTTTTTCGGGAATTTCCCGATTTGGTACCGGTCCCGTACCGAATTAATGGTCCCGATTTTTTTTCTTCCTTATTTCGTAGTACCGGTACCGTACCGTATATCGGGAACGGTACCGTTTCGGTACGGTACCGGTACGGTTCCGGTTCGATTCCGGGATTCGGTTCGAAATGCTCATCCCTAAGTCAACCATATGAAAAAAGCGGAGTAGCAGTATCGTAAATATCCCATTTTTTTTAAATCGTTAATATCACAATGGCTTTTTTATTGAAAAAAAATTCAAAAAAATCTGAAAAAATCAAAAAAAATAAAGAGGATAACAAATTATTAATAATCGCTGAAAAAAATTTCAAAAAAAAATCGTTTTCATCGTTAAAGTTATTGCGATATTAGCTCTGATTTTGACTTTTTTACAAAAGTCAAGATCAGACCTTGATATCACATAAACCCTTTATTTATTTATTTTTACTAATATCACTTTTTATAAATGATGATATTAAGTTTTTTACTAATATCACCGTTTATTTTTTTGTATCACCGTAACTTTTCTTAATACCGTAATAAAAAAAACAGTGATATTAATTTTTTTTACTAATATCAAAGTTACTTTTTAAGTAAAATATTGTTAATATCACGGTAGCACTCATAATATCTTTAATATCACGTTAACACTCATAATCACAAAACAAAAAAGTGCTCAGAAAAATCTGAAAAAATAAAAAAAGTAAAGAAGACAACAATAGTAAGGATCCCTTAAAAGGAAAAAAATTAAAAAAAAAATATTTGCATGGTCAATTGGTACCGTGATCGTTGCGTCAGATCTTGACTTTTTTACAAAAAGTCAAGATCAGATCTGGATGGGCGGCTCAGATCTATCCGCACATCCGCACGAATTAAAAAAATCCGCACGTGAGCTACGGTCAACCATTGATTAAACTTGGAATAAAAAAAGATAGACACAGAGATATATTAAAATAAAAAAAGAAAAAAAAAGTTTTAAATTAATAATGATCCGTCAAGTGACCTGCATCTCCCGTGTCACTTCAGTTTTCTCTCTCCAAGACTACTTCGTGACCAACTTAGTGTAATAAGAAAACCGACACCATAAAAAACATACCCCACAAAAATGCATTTAAATAAACACACACCAAAAACAAGCAAAGATGAAGGTCTTTTGGCCAACTTACATCTCGTTTTCGTCCCTAGGGGACACATCAGGATGGGACGCGTTGGACTTAGGGGTGTAAACGAGTCGAGCTTTTAACGAGCTACTCGAGCTCGAGCTCGTTTAACTCGAGTCGAGCTTGATAATTTTCGAGCTCGAGTCGAGCTCAAACAAATTTAGAGCTCGAATAATTTCACGAGCCGAGCTTTTAAAACTTATATTTAGCTCGGCTCGTTCGAAAGCTCGTTTAGTTATTCGAGCCGAACGAGCCAAACGAGCTACTCGAGCTAAACGAGCCAAACGAGCTAATCGAGCTAAACATGTTGTTTCAAAATATTTTAATTATAAATTTTTAATTACTATAAGTATTAGGTTAAACTTAAAACCAAAACTAGCAAGATATTAACTTCAATCACATCAAAGATCTACATTTTAGTTTATATATGTAAAATATACATACAAACTATTAAGCTTGGGCTTTTATTTTTATAGACCCCACATTGCATTCCTTTTGTTTCACTCATCCAATGTGGGATGTGAAATGAAATCCTTTTTATTTTCTTTTTTCATCCAAGCTTACAAGTATTACTTGGATTCTTAATATGTATGAATAAGTTAAATGTGATAAATAAATTGTTACTCATATATATTCATTGATCATATAATGGTTAATATTAGTTTTATATGCTAGTTAAGTGTTTTATAAAGAAGTAACTAATATGTTTAATAAACTCTTTATCAAATATATAAATGAATTAAATCCAATCATAAATACCACGAAATAAGAATTATGAATCATTAGATGATTTCAACGAATCTCGCTCGTATGGCTTACGTGATGTTGAGAGTTATATTGAGGTTTTTGTGATTATAAATTCAACATATGTATGTATATTGTATATAAACGATCCCCTTCTATGATTTTCACGCTTACACACATAAAAGACACATACGATGAAGTTCAGATATGTGTTATCACATGTGACACATATATATGATACTCAAATATGTATAGACACATAGACACGTACGTATGAAAGCCAAATATGTATGGACACACACATATGAAATACATAAGTCTGACCAATATTTACATATAAAGACACATATTTGATATATATACATATGCATAAACTCATTGTGAGGTTGCTAAAAACACTTGTTCCATGGTTCTTAAACGATATAACATAAACAACGTTATCCGTGATTCTTAGACAATAGAACATAAACAACGTTATCATCTTCGATCAATCTGATGATGAAACACGGAGATTGTTGTTGGTAATATTCTTATAGAATTCTTATTCTGATTTTAGTTATGAACTAACTAACTAACTCTTACACTCGTTTAATTCATGTTAACTAGTTGAGATATTTATGACAATGGTTTATTGATTATAATCCATTACATGTGAATACAAACATGTTTATATATACACATACAATGTCTCTCATATGAGCATTTATACATACAAACACGCACATACATTCTTACATATGATACACACATACATTTACAAGAAACACATGAAGATACATAAATACACAATACACATACACATACACATACACATACACATACACATAACTGATTTGGTTCACGACTCAAGCAATTCATAATTTACTTGAGCTCATTAAATAATTTATGATCTTGACTCTAGCTCGAATAACAAAATTTCCTCGACCAATTTCATGAATCGAGCTTACAAAATTATATACTTGGCTATACTCACTCGAAAATTATGTATATAAAAAGAGGTAAAACATATACTAGGGAATCATAGATGATACAAGTATATCAATTATATGTTCTTTATGAACCTTAATTAATCATTTATTTTATTCTTTGAGCATCAATTTTTTGTTCTTTTCTATTATTAGATAAGCGTATTTAACTTTGTATTAAATTTGTTAGCATAAGTTAATGAAAAAATATCGTATTTTGAATTAAGAATTATAATTATAATAGAAAATGTAACAATATAAAATTTATGTTTTGAAAATTATGTGTAGTAGTTGTATATTGCCTAATCAAAGAAACAAGATGAAAAGTATCCCACATTGAAAATAATAAGAAAAGTGAAGAGTGATGGACACTATAAAACAAAGACCCATTTCATTTTTCATAAACAACCATATCTACTTTAAATTATAAAAAATATAAGTATTATTGTTATACACTCTTTTGCTTCAAATGCAAACTAGTGTTTATTATAAGTTACATAAACTTTAGTTTAACATTAGAACAATTTTTATAATCGTAAATGAGCTTTCGAGCTCGAGCTTGAGTTAATAAACGAGCCTTTCAAGTTCGATCTTCTATACAAGCATATTAAGCTTGAAAGTTATTTTATTATAGGATTACAAAAAAAAGTTAAAAATTTTAAACGGGCTTCGAGCTCGAGCTCGAACAATAACAAAATATTCGAGCTCGAGCTCGAGCCAATTTATAAAAGTTTATTCGAGCTCGAGCCGAGCTTGAGCCGATCAGTTAATAAACGAGCCTAGCTCATTTAAGCCAAAACTCGACTCGGCTCGGATCGTTAACACCCCTACGTTGGACCACTGCCATATATGTTAGGGACTCGTCGCCTTTCCTTTATTGTGTCCAGCCTTAGAACACAACAACAAGATAATTCCATTTATTAGATGAAAACTGGAATCTCAAATGTAGTTTTTGTTTTGAAAATTATGCAAATTATTGGATGTGGAGCAATTAAATAGGATAATTACTCTTTCTCTTTTTTGGGAGGGCTACACGTTGAAAATTTTCCTTTTATTTTTAAAATATAGAACAAAACTATATTACGATGCAGATTTTTGGGGAGGCAGCGACCCTCCCCCGCCCTCACAATGTTCCGTCAATGCTATCAATTCATCACTCTATTAGATTTTAGGACAAAGCATTGGGATCATTTCAACTCACGTTCCTGTTCCGCGTAATCCATCTCGCCAAGCTTGTTTTTTACTCCATTTTTACTGACTCCATACATGACTTATATTAAAGTCAAGAGTTTTACGTACCCCATAAACTCGCAACAAACCCATTTTATGAAAACCTGTTGTGAGCAACTTGTTATTTTATTTATGGGTTAAATCTCTCTAATAACAACATACATTTTCAAATGTTAATATAACATACATTAATCTCAAAAATTACCATAATACTCTACAAACTTTCAAAATACGTGTTATTTTCAACTGTAGTAACCTAATAACTTGTTAGTCGAGTTTCTTTGATGACCTGGCATACAAGTGACCCTACCCCCCCTTGAAAACAATATCATTTTACCTTTCTTAGGGTGCATTTGCTATCGAGGTTTTGATATCATGGAATACAATCACATACATAATTTATTATTTGGTATGTGCCTATAGGTGTAGAGTAACGAAATGTTTCTCGAAATCCCATTCTACATCAACCTGGTGAGTGTCACTCAATTTTCCTTAATCCTCAATTCTCCACCACAAGTTTTCCGAATTCTATTTCTCTTTCATTATGTCACTTCTAAATAATATTTTTTATTTAAAATTTATTATAAAAATATTTTTAAATAAATATAATTTCTCTTTCTTAAACCTGCTCCAAATCTAAATTCAAATCATAATCTAATCCTGCCTGTAAACCAAACGGACCCTTAGGTCATCCAAACACCCTATGTGACACTCATTTACATCCAAACACCCCCAACTTAACTTCCACTCTATTACGCACCATATCTCTAGCTGAAATTGATAGGTCTCATGTATGAAAAATGAGATGACTCGCTTCATTCCTTCACTTCATTAGCTAAACCTACGAACAACTAAACCCTTAAATTGATTGTTGGGTTTTGATTTGATTTGAAATTATCACCGGGTTTGTTTTTTATTTCAAGTTTCTCATTAGGTTTTTGTTTTGATTTCGAGTTTTTAATTTGTGATTAAAATGATTTCAAGTTGCATAATGCGGAAGTTGATGAACAGTAGCGCTAGTGTGTGTTAGTGTGCGGCAGGTTGACTAGAAAAGACAGTGTTGCCATTTTTTTTGTGAAGTCGGGTTTATGGGGTTTTTGTTATTCACCGGAAGAAATGGAGTCAACGGAGAAGACACACTCGTCAGAGAAGATGAAGCAGATAGTGTGATGGGGTATACATTGATTACTTAGCAACTAAAAAAATTTAAAGAATGCCAAATAAGTAGAACTTACCTTTATAGTCGGTAACCGGTCATGACACATGAGCTAACGTATGATGATATTATAACAAAATTTGAAAGTTCGTAGAGTGTTATAATTTTTAGGATTGATGTCTAATACATGAACATTTTAAAAAAATACGTTCTATTTTTTATATAATAAAAGAATTACATCATTTCGGAGTTTTTTTGACAAAACAATCTTAGAGGAAAAAAAAATTGGACCAATAGGAATGCTCGATTTTGACACATAGGCGAAATCGAGCAATATGATTGGCCAATAAAAAGTCAAAATTGTATTGACTTTGGTCAAACTTTAATAAATTTGGTGGAAAATTTGATTGAGGAAAAGAAACACATAAAAGTATAGGTGTCAAATTTATGAAAATAAAAACTTCAAAAAAGAGGATGTAATTAATAAAACATTAGTGCTTGAATTTTAAATATATTATAAGTAGTTAAGTGTAAAATTATAAATCTCCATGTTTTTTTTATAACTTTAGATAATAAACAAATAACCCTTACGCTTTATACCCTTACACTTTATAATATGAACTTTGTTTACAATTACATGAGTATTAGTATTGGTTTGAGACTTCCATCCATTAAACTTACAAAGTTTTATAAATGTACGAATTAGTTTTAATATACGTTAAATACTTTAAAAATAAATATTAGTTTTAAACTTTCATCTATTAAAATATCTTTTTACTATGTACGTTAAATATAAATAAGGATTCATGTTATCATACTTAAAAAGTTTAATCTACACGTACACGGGTTTGAATATTAAATACAGTTAAATTATTATTAACGGTAATATAAATATCAAATGGTAAATACGATTTAGTGTGATATGAAAATAAGTATACGCGATTGTACTTTTAACGTCATGTAATTATTATTTAAAGTTTATATACGGATATTCGGAAAAACATTTTTATAAAACTTCATTAACGCTCATTATGTGCTACTAAACTCGCACATTTTGTACAACATGATATCAATAATTAAAGTTAAACAACAACATCAACCTCAACATTAACATCTATGTCAGTTAAACAAAGTTAAATCTTTCATCTAACAAAATTTTTACAAAATATTAATTGATATTAATACATAATGAAAAACTCATGCATACTTATTAGTTGTACTTATATCATAATTTTCACGGGTAAATTCTTATATATCCATATAGTAAACAAAAATTTTATTTCTGTGTAAACCCATGTGATCAGAGAACTTTTGGCCCAATAACATTATAAGAAGACACGCTCAAGAATCCAATACAAGGTCGGTGTCACGGTTATATTTACAATTTCTGCAAACTTTTTTCTTACTTTCGCACATGTTGATGCTCTAACTTTTTAAAATATACATAAATTTTCTATTTTGAAACGATAATACTATATAATTAAATTTTTCTGAAAAAACCCCGTGCGTGCACGGGTATTATAACTAGTTAGATATATGCCAAAAGATCCGTGTAGAACCAAGTTTTACCATAGAACCAATCAAGCAATCTTATCCACTAATTTTTTTAATCAAAATAAAAAAAAATAATTAAACTTTCACATTTTTTTTAAAATTAAATATCTCGCAAACCGTAAATCGTTACGCGAAAAGAAAAAAAACCATCGCGACGAGAATTAAATTATCTTTCTATAGATATGCATTGTTATATACTTTCGACGAATTTTTTTTTTCGACGAACTTTTTTTTTCAAAATTTCCGCCCAGAAAAATCATATATGATTTGTAAAAATCATATGTGATTCGTTAAAATCAAATCATATATGATTTTTACGAATCATATTTGATTTTTACAAATCACATATGATTCAATCATATGTGATTTGTAAAAATCAAATCATATGTGATTTTTACGAATCATATATGATTTTTCTGAGAGGAAATTAAAAAAAAAAAAAAAAATCGTCGAAAGTATATAACAATGCATATCTATAGAAAGATGATTTAATTCTCATCGTGATAGTATTTTTTTTGTAGCTTGAAGATTTACCGTTTGCAAGATATGTTGTTTTGAAAAAAAAGATGGAAAATATAAATGGATAACTATGATTGGTTGATAGGTTCTATGACATGTATGGGTTCTTCAATGGATCTCAACTCTTAGATATATTTAACTTTTTATTTCATATGTCACAATAAATTTAGCTCAAATATAACCATTAACTTGTATCGAGTTAAACACTTTATTCTATTCTCATAATAAACAACACTTTGTCAAAAAGAAATTGCACCAGCATTGCTGCATGTTTATTCTCTCCATATAGCACAAGTGGTAGTGAGTAGTGACTTATACCAAATACCCCATGTGTTGTGCCAACTTATTTTGATTTTGACTAGCCGACTGCTTTGACTTTTATTCCACATCTTGTATATTTACGTTTTTTATTACTGTATTGTTTTTTTGGCCTATAATGAAATATTAGATATTTACTTGTATATTTTTAGTATTTTATTTTACATGCAAGTTTACGTATGTGGTATTTCGCTTTCATTTGAAATAGTCTCAACATCATTGCTTAATTACTCGACACTTTCCTACCATATATCGGACCCACTTTAGCAATAATTTTTAGGAACGCTATAGTTGAAAAAAGCATTATTGTTACTGGGTCACCGTCCTACCGGTTTCCATGATATAACCTTTCATCATCTACCCAATATAAAATACTAAAATACGTTACGATCAATTTATTTTTGTTTTTATATCACTTTAACGTAGTTGTTTTTGGTATTGGCTAGTCAACTTTGAACTTTTACTTGGTCTTGTTCGCGGTTGGTGAGTCTCCAAATGATTTATCCAGTGAAATATATAATCATAACATGAAACTATATAAACCCACACACACTCAAGCACATCTCAAAACAAATCCATACCAATATATATACATTATAATACCTTTTGTAACACATTTTAATTATAAACTTTGTTATATATCAACTGTTGAATATGAAGATCACGATTAAAGAATCGACAATGGTGAGGCCAGCTGAGGAGACACCGCAAATAAAACTATGGAACTCTAACGTCGACCTTGTGGTACCAAATTTCCATACACCAAGTGTGTATTTCTATAGGCCAAATGGTGCTAGCAATTTTTTTGATGCAAAGGTGATGAAGGATGCTTTGAGCAAAGTGTTGGTTCCATTTTACCCGATGGGAGGGCGGCTAAAGAGAGATGAAGATGGTCGTATTGAGATCGATTGTCAAGGACAAGGTGTGTTGTTTGTGGAAGCTGAGTCTGATGGTGTCATCGACGATTTTGGTGACTTTGCACCCACGTTAGAGCTAAGGAAACTTATTCCTGCCGTTGATTACTCGCTAGGGATTGAGTCGTATTCTTTGCTTGTCTTACAAGTAACTTACTTCAAATGTGGGGGAGTTTCGCTAGGAGTTGGCATGCAACATCATGCTGCGGATGGTGCTTCCGGGCTACACTTCATCAACACATGGTCCGACGTGGCTTGTGGCCTTGACATCACTCTACCACCCTTCATAGACCGAACCCTCCTCTGTGCTCGGGACCCACCACAGCCCGTTTTTGAGCACGTCGAATACCAGCCCGCTCCACCAATGAAAACAGCACCGGAGTCCCAATCAGATGAAATGGCCGTAGCTATTTTTAAGTTGACCCGAGACCAACTCAACGTGCTCAAAGCAAAATCAAAGGAAGATGGAAACATGATTAACTATAGCTCATATGAAATGCTCTCGGGTCATGTTTGGAGGTCTGTGTGTAAAGCCCGCGGGCTTAAAGGTGATCAAGACACCAAGCTTTACATTGCCACTGATGGACGGGCTCGACTTCAGCCCGCTTTGCCACAAGGGTATTTTGGGAATGTGATTTTCACAACCACTCCTATAGCAGAAGCTGGGGAGCTTCAGTCAAAGCCTACTTGGTACGCTGCTAGTAAAATCCATGACGCGTTAGCAAAGATGAATAACGATTATCTGAAGTCAGCACTTGACTATTTGGAACTACAGCCTGATTTGAAGGCTTTGGTTCGTGGGGCACATACGTTTAAATGCCCAAATCTGGGAATAACTAGTTGGGCTAGGCTCCCAATTCATGATGCTGACTTTGGATGGGGTAGGCCTATATTTATGGGTCCTGGTGGAATCGCGTTTGAAGGTTTGAGTTTTGTGTTGCCAAGCCCAATTAATGATGGAAGCTTGTCGATTGCTATTTCGTTGCAAGCAGAACACATGAAGCATTTCAGCAAGTTCTTGTATGACATCTGAAAGTTTTAAAACATTATTTTTTTAATTTGTTCATTGACATAACTTATGTAATTGAATATCTTGTGATATGATATCGAGAAAGAAAGCCTTATGTTGTAACTTGACTATAACTTTATAAATAGAGAATTGCTAGAACCACAAAAGATTTACAAAAAGAAATCCACAAAAGGGATTTGTCATGTGTTGATTGGTGTATTTAAATAGATTTTCTCTCTCTTCTCTTTGCTACATCAATCAAAACATGACAAATCCTTTTGTGGATTTCTTTTTGTAAATCTTTTGTGTCTCTAACACTCCTCTTATAAATAACTCAATTTGTTAAATTGGTTGTTCACCTTGTGTACTTTGGCCAATCATCGGAAATCCAGGTTACTACGAAGAGTTTGATGCATCTTACTTCTAGTGAGTTATATGTTAACTTTGATGTCAGCTATGATTTTTCCCGCAAAATATTATGCTTTGGTGAATTCAAGATGATTAAACTTGTGTTATTAGTTACTGAATTTGCTCACTACTTCTTACTTGATTAGTTTGGTCCACACATGGTCACTTGTAGAATATTTTGTGTATAGTTGACTTGTGAATATGTACTTATGTATAGAAATGATATGTTTAGGAGATAATTAAGGGATTTCTCTTGGAAAAGAAGAAACCTTTTCCTCTCTATCTTGTACAATATTGTCTTTCAAAGCCACAAATAACAAAAACACAAAGATCAAAGTCTATAGTCTGTACCAATCTACCAATCTTTATATGGTAGCAGAGCCACAATGAAGAAAAGATCATCAATGACGGGCGATACTTCACAAAAGGGCGATAAAGACGATACTTCACAAAAGGGAGTTGGGTCATATATCCCGATGACCGGTGATAATCTATGAAATCTAATCACTCACTTTCAATCGAAGGGTGTGAATTATGAAGAATGATCAATGGCAATGCGAACTGCGTTGCAAGCCAAGAAGAATATAAGTTTCATTGATGGAACCGTCAAAGAACCTACAACTGGGTCAGCCAATGTTGAAGAATGGTGGATGCTAAACTCAATGATTGTATCATGGATTACTTTGGTCAACTAAAGAAGCTATGGGACGAACTTGCAATTATGTGAGACTCCCCGTGTGCAAGTGCTCAGGTTGCAAGTGCAACATCACAAAAGAACTTGTGAAGCGACAAGAAGAAGAACATGTCCACCAATTCGTGATGGGGTTTGAAGAAGAAACCTATACGATGGCTTGTTCTAATGTTTTGGCTGCTGATCCTTTGTCTAACGCTAGCCAAGTTTATTCTATCATGATGAGAGAGGAGCAATTAAGGAATATATCCGAAAAATGCTAGGGCCACAAAGAAAGTTCCACAAAAAAAATCCACAAACTGATGTGGCAGAGACTGATTGGTTCAGTAAGAGAGAGGAGAGAGAAAGTGTTATACGGTACACCAATAAAACGCTGCCACGTCAGCTTGCGGATATTTTTGTGGGAGTTTCTTTGTGGGTCTAGGATACCTCAATATATCACGTGATAGGGATGTGAGAAGCACGATATAGCATTTTGCGGCGAGATAAATTCCAAAATAGGATACACAAATGACAAAGAGAAAGCATTGTGTGGAAATTGTGGCAAACTTGGACGTGAGACAAATGGATGCTTTAAGATTATTGGGTACCCTGAATGGTACATTGAGAAGTATGGAAGTGACAAGACATGTGGTAAAGGACATAATGTGCATGGAAAAGTGTTGCTGGACATAGTTCAAGTTAAGGAAAAGAGCAACCACCACGAGCAAATGCAGTGGTGATCTCATCGACATCAACATATGATTCCAAGACCAGTGAACAAACTTATATTCCTAACTTAAGCACGGAAGATTGGGCAGCAATCATGAACCTTGTGAAAAGTCAAAAGTCAGGTTATAGAGAAAAACTTAGTGGTAGGAATGTTAAATATTAACGGATTATTGACTCCGGAGCATCTCATCATATGACGGGATGCCTCGGTTTGTTAATAGATATACAAGATATTGTACCAATTTGAGTCGAATTGCCGCTTGATATAGAAGCTTTTGCTGTGAAGAAAGGGACAATGCATTTGACGGATAACACATTTCTTTCTAATGTTTTGTTTGTTCCTAAAATGCAATGCACCCTTATTTTTGGTTAAATGTTTGATGAAAGATTTAAAATTTTCAGTCAATCTTATTGACGAGGACGATGACAGGAACAAGCTAAGTGAGGAATAAGGTGCGGTCTTTCTCTTTAAAGAAGCAGAACAAGGCTATGCAAACAGCGTTAAAGTAAATATTCACAAATCAACTATACAATATTCTACATCACTCAAACAAGCCTTTGATTTCCAGGTACTTAATTTGTCATGTCTTCCTACTTTTCAATGTTCAACGCATGCTGGATAAGGCAATTTCACTTGAAGAAGGTTAAATAAAAGTAAGTTTTAGAAGGTCTTGCTTAGAGAGTTAGAAATGCATCAAATCCTTTAAATAATGAAATAGTTTTAGATTAGAATTGAAACAAAAGATTCACATCAACAACAAAAAGTTTTCGCTTATTTTTATTGGATTTACAATGATGAAGCGAGTTTAGATAATACAAAAGATGCACATTAGAACAATGTAGTTACGAGTTAACTTTTTACATATCTACAATCCAATGCCGCAGGCTAATAATAGGTTTTAAATCTTTACATGTCCTGGTTATATTTATTATTCATTGATTAAATCATGAAATAGCTCATGCAATATTTCTGATACAAACACTCAGATGCATCACCAAACTGAAATTTAAATCAACGATCAAATTTGGGAATGAGTGGAAGGAGCATTGCAACTTTCAAGCGTTTTGTCCTCAATGCGCCGCGCCGTCGTATGTCACAATGCCCCTATATGATTGTGGAAGTTAAAAGGGCTGCTACGTAAAAAGGGGGCATAAGGATACAAAATAGGTTAAGAAAAACTATTGCGTGCACATATCTAAAAATGGTTATTTTATATATCGCTTTCACTTGAAATAGTCCCAACTTCATTGCTTTATAATTACTCGACACTTTCGTACCATATATCGGACCCACTTTAGCAATAATTTTTAAGAACGCTATAGTTGAAAAAAAAAATGATTGTTACTGGGTCACCATCCTACCAGTTTCCATGATATAACCTTTCATAATATACCCAATATAAAATACTAAAATAAGTTATAATCAATTTATTTTTGTTTTTATATCACTTTAACTTAGTTGTTTTTGGTATTGGCTAGTCAACTTTGAACTTTTACTTGGTCGCGGTTGGTGAGCCTCCGAATGATTTATCCAATGAAATATAATCTTAACATGAGACTATATAAAGCCACACACACTCAAGCACATCTTAAAACAAATCAATACCAACACACAAACACCTTAATTATAAAAAACACATATTTCAGCTCGACTCTAAAGCTAGTTTAAACACCTTTTTTAATTATAAACTTTGTTTTATATCAACTGTTGAATATGAAGATCACAATTAAAGAATCGACAATGGTGAGGCCAGCTGAGGAGACACCGCAAATAAAGCTATGGAACTCTAACGTCGACCTTGTGGTACCAAATTTCCATACACCAAGTGTGTATTTCTATAGGCCAAATGGTGCTAGCAACTTCTTTGATGCAAAGGTGATGAAGGATGCTTTGAGCAAAGTTTTGGTTCCATTTTACCCGATGGGAGGGCGGTTGAAGAGAGATGAAGATGGTCGTATTGAGATCGATTGTCAAGGACAAGGTGTGTTGTTTGTGGAAGCTGAGTCTGATGGTGTCATCGACGATTTTGGTGACTTTGCACCCACGTTAGAGCTAAGGAAACTTATTCCTGCTGTTGATTACTCACTAGGGATTGAGTCGTATTCTTTGCTTGTCTTACAAGTAACATACTTCAAATGTGGGGGAGTTTCGCTAGGAGTTGGCATGCAACATCATGCTGCGGATGGTGCATCCGGGCTACACTTCATCAACACATGGTCCGATATGGCTCGAGGCCTTGACATCACACTCCCACCCTTCATAGACCGAACCCTCCTCTGTGTTCAGGACCCACCACAGCCAGTATTTGAGCATGTCGAATACCAGCCCGCTCCACCAATGAAAACAGCACCGGAGTCCCAATCAGATGAAATGGCCGTAGCTATTTTTAAGTTGACCCGAGACCAACTCAACGTGCTCAAAGCAAAATCAAAGGAAGATGGAAACATGATTAACTATAGCTCATATGAAATGCTCTCGGGCCATGTTTGGAGGTCCGTGTGTAAAGCCCGCGGGCTTAAAGGTGATCAAGACACCAAGCTTTACATTGCCACTGATGGACGGGCTCGACTTCAGCCCGCTTTGCCACAAGGGTATTTTGGGAATGTGATTTTCACAACTACTCCTGTAGCGGAAGCTGGGGAGCTTCAGTCAAAGCCTACTTGGTACGCTGCTAGTAAAATCCACGACGCATTAGCAAAGATGAATAACGATTATCTGAAGTCAGCACTTGACTATTTGGAACTACAGCCCGATTTGAAGGCTTTGGTTCGCGGGGCACATACGTTTAAATGCCCGAATCTGGGAATAACTAGTTGGGCTAGACTCCCAATTCATGATGCTGACTTTGGATGGGGTAGGCCTATATTTATGGGTCCTGGTGGAATCGCGTTTGAAGGTTTGAGTTTTGTTTTGCCAAGCCCGATTAATGATGGAAGCTTGTCGATTGCTATTTCGTTGCAAGCGGAACACATGAAGCATTTCAGCAAGTTCTTGTATGACATCTGAAAGTTTCAAAACATTATTTTTTAAATTTGTTCATTGACATAACTTTGTAATTGAAGATCTTTTGATATGATATCGAGAAAGAAAGCCTTATGTTGTCACTAGACTGTAACATTATAAATAACTCAATTTGTTAGATTGGTTGTTCACCTTGCGTACTTTGCCCAATCATCGGAAATCCAGGTTACTTACGAAGAGTTTGATGCATCTTACTTCTAGTGAGTTATATGTTAACTTTGATCTCAGCGATGTGATTTTCCCCGCAAAATATTATGCTTTGTCGAATTCAAGGTGATTAAACTTGTATTATTAGTTACTGAATTTGCTCACTGCTTCTTACATGATTGAGTTTGGTCCACGCATGGTCACTTGAACAAGCCTCTTATAGTCTTATTGCCAGGTACATAATTTGTCGTGTCTTACTACTTTTCAATGTTCAACGCATGCTGGATAGGGCAATTTCACTTGAAGTAGGTTAAATAAAAGTAAGTTTTGGAAGGTCTTGCTTAGAAAGTAAGAATTGCATCAAAGCCTTTAAATAATGAAAGACTTTTAGATTAGAAACAAAAGATTCGCATCAGTAACAAAAAGCTTTTGCTTAGAATTTAAGATGATGAAGCAAGTTTAGATAATACAAAAGATTCACATTAGAACCATATAGTTATGAGTTAACTTTTACATAACTACAATCCAATCCTGTAGGCTTATAATAGGTTTTAAATCTTTACATGTCCTGGTTATACTTGTTATTCATTGATTGAATCTTGAAATAGTTCATGCGATATTCCTGATACAAATACTCAGATGCATCACCAAACTGAAATTTAAATCATCGATTGTATTTGGGAATGAGTAAAAGGAGCGTTGCAACTTAATTGCAAGAGTTTTCTGCTCAATGTGCCGCGTCGTCGTATGTCACAATGCCCCTATGATCGTGGAAGTTAAAAGCGCTGCTACGTACAAAGGGGGCTTAAGGATACAAAATGGTTCAAGTAAAACTCTTGCATGCACATATGTTAAGTGCTGCTACCAGCACATATATTATTCCCATGTAAATAATCAATTGTAATAGTGACTCACTTTTAGTCTCTTTCAATGCATACTTGACACTTTCCTATCTAACACTGTCGACTAAGAATAATATTTCTGGAAACATCAAAACAAAACATGTCAATGGACCCACCATCTCACCGGTTTCCTTACCAGCACATGTATTATTCCCATGTAAATAATCACTTGTAATAGTCACTTAAAGTGACTCACTTTTAGTCTCTTTCAATGCATACTTGACACTTTCCTATCTAACACTGTCGACCAATGTTTTAAAACCCGGGTTTCTGATTGACCCGGTCGAGTGACCGGTTCACCGGGTCACCGATTCGACCGGTTGAACCGCCGGGTCAACTCGGTTTCTTCCCAAAACTAGATCTCAATACCAAGTGCCAATTTTACTCCATGGTTTAACTTATATGCGTATATTTCTTCAAAGTTAGAGATGGGACTTGGTTACTTAGCATATTATTGGTTCATGTATTTATTTCGTGTGTTGTTAAATTTTTTTTTATCATTACTGTATAACCGTCTTAAATATATATTCAAGCTATATCATTTAGAATTTTAACAAGTAAAATCTCATTCTACACTATATTTAGTAAGTCCAATAAAAAGAGTTTATAAAGACCACAGATAGACTAAACTACTTTTTTATAAAGTTCGTATCTATAAAACAAATACGTAACACTTAATCACTTGATTACAGAATCACCTTTGTGTTACAAGAATTTAGTTTCTTTTAGTATAAATTTTTATTTATGTGTTTGTTTAGGGATAGTTGATTTGATGGTGTGAAACATTCCTAATATAATATATTCTATATGCAGCTTTTGCATTGTATGAAGAAATTGGTCATTTTGGTAAATTCAAGAAAAAAAGAGAAATATACAAAATCGGTCGGTTTCCGGGTCACTGGGTCAACACGGGTCATGTAAAAACCGACGGCTCAATCCGGTTTTTAAACAAGCAAAAAAAAAGGCCACTTTCGGCCTGGCCACGAGTCCGGTTCCCGGTTCAACCGGTTGAACCGGCCGGGTTAACCCAGGTTTTAAAACATTGATGTCGACTAAGAATAACATTTCTGGAAAACATCAAAACAAAAATGTCAATGGGTCCAAGTATCACCATCTCACCTGTTTCCTTGATATGACCTCTCAATATATTTCAAATTAGAAGTTTGGGTTTTGCTAATATATGTCCATTGAGCATATATTAACGTGTTAATAAAAGAAATATTTTGGTTCATTTATGTGAAAATTATGATCAAATATTGCAATTTATGAGTTTATTTAATGCATTTTTTGGTTAAATCAGAAAATTTGTGTTTATTAAATATCCGCTAACATATACCCAGTGGGTACTTATTAATAAAATCATAAAAGTCTAAGAGCATAAGGTGTGTTAACCTTCCCCTGCGTTAAACTTTAACATTTCCGAGTTAAGGCCCAAGTTAACACACGCCCCCCCNAAGTTAAAGTTGCATTATAACCCCATGTTAAAGCTTTAACGCTACGTTAAGGGTTATGTTTTTTGTGAGTTAAGCTTTAACTAAAAAATGTTAACACACCGCCCCCCCAAGTTAAGCTTTAACTCAGTTTTTTTGTTAACACACTGCCCCCCCAAAGGGTGTTTTTAAGGTGAAAAGGTTAAAGCTGATGTGACGCTGACGTGGCAGTAGGTGAAATCTTAACTCGGTGTTAACACACCTTATGCTCTAAGCAGGGGCGGTACCAGAAAATCTTTTAAGAGGGGGCAAAAGTTGAGAGTAAATGTCAAGTCGGGTCATGTCACTAACTCGGCCTTTGTTGATGTAATGACAACGACTTTACTTTGAATGAAAGTGAACTTGTTTAGGTAGAACCTAAACTAGTTGTAATTATATGGACAATATTTAGGACATACTTACATTTCCTGATCGATATTAATACGAATAGAGAAAGCGAAAACAAAAATTTGGATAACAAAATTTGGGGTAGCACAAAAATCAAACATTAGATCTCACCGAAAGTAAAGAATGTTCTTAAACATTATACTATTTATTCTCTTATGGGCAGAATAAAAATTGCACATCATGATCATCCGAAGAAAATCGACATTGATAGAAGTCTTAACATCTACTAGAAACTTTGTGTGGGCAACTGCCCACACCCGCCCCATTGTAGTACCGCCCCTGGCTCTAAGCCTTAACACATTCAGTTATAAAATGCTAATTTTTTTGGTAATTTTTGTGCGTACATTGAGTATCTAAATGCAGTTTTTATGTATATTTATATATTTTTTTAACACACAAAAAGATACATTCCAACAAATTAAATAAGAGTGCAAGAGTGCAAAAATTCAGGGGTCTTTGTAATTACAGTTAATTATTCTTAAACTCCAGGGGTCTTTGTAATTGCTTATTGAAAACAAGAGTGCAAAAATCGCCACTTTATAGTTTGTTGGTCGATCCCATTGTAACTTGTGATCCGTTTAGAGGGGATTAATCGGATTGGCATTTCCGGCAAATATTGGGTATTTTCAACAGAGTTTTGAGTATTTCCGACAAGATTTTCCTTAAAAAAATAACTTGTAATAGATATAAACAATGACTGTAAGTGATTAAAACAGGTTTACGATGAGTTTTAGGTACTCTCGACAAGATTTGTAGGTTAAGTTCAACCATCGTTGATTACAGTTGATCGATTTACACAAATCGAAAAGGTTGATAGCCGATTAGCGCCTAAGCGGCGATTAATCAGCCTTGTAAGCCTTTTTTCCAACACTAATAAAAAATTAATTTCTGAAAGTCAAATCTTAAACTAATAAAAAAACATGTCTAAAAGATAATAAATCTTATATGGTAAGAAAAAAATACAAAATGAAAAAAATGAATTTTTCACATTGATCAATTAGAGCGTTCTGTTTTAAAATCGAGCATGTTCAATAAAAGTTAAAATTGGTTTCAATTTGGTCAATAAATTTCATCATACAAAATAAATATGTATAAAAACACATGTGTTGATTTTATAAGAAAAACTAAAAACATTAGAGAGGATAATTAATAAAACTTTAGTTGTTAAATTTTAAATATTTAAAAAAATATAAGTGCTTATCAGTTCCATGTTTAGCCTGTAGCTTTATAAATTTAATAATTACTCGCTACACCTTATATTTAAAAGAAAAAAACATATATGATGTTAGTATAAATACTATTATCATTATGTAGTAAATTAATATATATGCAAGGAATTATAAATATCAAATGAAAGCACATGCTACTGTGATATGTAAATAAATACATGAGATTGTACATATATGAACGAATCAGGTTATTCCCTTTATGAGATTAGTAAGGCGACCCACAAAAGATTCTTTTTAATAATAACGTTCAATAACGGCTAATGTTATTTCTCTTTATAAGTTTAACCAGCGCGTACACGTATTTAAAAACTAAATACTACTAAATTTATTATTAACAAGAATATAAATATCAAAATAAATGCACAACCCCAAGGGTTACTGTAAGATGAATATAAATAAACTATCGTAGTTATAACAACGCCGCATGTAGTTCCTTTATAAGGTTTAAATAAGGACATCTGAGAAAACACTTATTCAATGATCATTGCGTGCTATTAAACGCACATAATGTTTAAAACATGATATCAATAGTTTCATGTCAGTTAAATAAAGTCAAATTTTTCGTCCAACAAAAATATATACAAAAATATTAATCTATGTTAATCAATGTATTGAAAGGATTAAGGCGCACTAAGGCGTAAAGGGCTTATGGAGCCTTGAGGCGAGGTGCAGATCAAGGTGCCGACTTCAAGAATATGAGGTGCACTGAATTGAATAAAATTCTCAAAGTTTTGTGCGACAATTTATGTATTAATGATGACTTAAGTAACACTAAAATACTTAATATATCGAAACAAATATGAGATTCAAACCCAAAATATCAACCAATGTATCAAGATGATGGCATGATGAAATTTTATTATCTTATGCTCGAAATTGAAGAAGATGTTTGTATGTATAAATACTTGAATTGAAGAATAAAAGTCTCAAATTTTATGATTTAGTTAATTTATAGGTTATGTTTCACTAACATATGAGATCGATAAATGTTAAATTTGAAATAAAAAATGGTTCAAAACTCGTCTTCGCTCCTAGGCGCGCCTATGCCCAAGTCTCTAAAGCCCAATGTGCCACGCCTTTTGTGAGCCTTATGCATGTGTGGAGCCTTGATTCGGAAAAATCCCTAGAGCTTGAGCCTTGAGCCGAGGCGTGCTTTTCAAAACTATGATGTTAACTATATAAGAATAAAAGCTTTTCCACAAATTTATTGAAAAACCTTATTTAACAGTCATATATGCACAACATAAAAACTGACGCGCACATAAATATTGTAACTATATAAATAAAATCTTTTATATAATAAAACAAAACCCCAATTGGGGACTTTTTCATTTTGAAAAACTCAACCTTCCCTTATTAAGTAATAATTGAATTATTATTATTATTATTTTAAAAGATGTTAAATAAATAAAGCTTATTTATTTCCAAATTTGGCAAAAGGTTTCATAAATACGTTTATTATAAAAGATGTTGAAAAAAATCTAAAAACACACATGTACTGGAGCATTATTTAGAAATAGTTTTGGACCCATATGTAAATTAAAAAGAAAAAAAGCGGAATGAAAGTTACCACATATTTATCCTCTCACTTTCATTCACACAAGCAAAACCAAAGTGAAAGAAACTACAGTCGACTCATACTTGATACAAAACTAAACACATTCAATATCAACTGAAGGAAGAATCTTTGGTGGCTTGCGGGATTCAACCCTAAGACGGTTTAAGGCGACCCACAAAAGATTCTTTTTAATAATAGCGTTCAATAACGGCTAATGTTATTTCTCTTTATAAGTTTAACCAGCGCGTACACGTATTTAAAAACTAAATACTACTAAATTTATTATTAACAAGAATATAAATATCAAAATAAATGCACAACCCCGAGGGTTACTGTAAGATGAATATAAATAAACTAACGTAGTTATAACAACGCCGCATGTAGTTCCTTTATAAGGTTTAAATAAGGACATCTGAGAAAACACTTACTCAATGATCATTGCGTGCTATTAAACGCACATAATGTTTAAAACATGATATCAATAGTTTCATGTCAGTTAAATAAAGTCAAATTTTTCGTCCAACAAAAATATATACAAAAATATTAATCTATGTTAATCAATGTATTGAAAGGATTAAGGCGCACTAAGGCGTAAAGGGCTTATGGAGCCTTGAGGCGAGGCGCAGATATATCGAAACAAATATGAGGTGCACTGAATTGAATAAAATTCTCAAAATTTTGCGCGACAATTTATGTATTAATGATGACTTAAGTAACACTAAAATACTTAATATATCGAAACAAATATGAGATTCAAACCCAAAATATCAACCAATGTATCAAGATGATGGCATGATGACATTTTCTTATCTTATGCTCGAAATTGAAGAAGATGTCTGTATGTATAAATACTTGAATTGAAGAATAAAACTCTCAAATTTTCTGATTTAGTTAATTTATAGGTTATGTTTCACTAACATATGAGGTCGATAAATGTTAAATTTGAAATAAAAAATTGTTCAAAACTCGTCTTCTCTCCTAGGCGCGCCTATGCCCAAGTCTCTAAAGCCCAATGTGCCACGCCTTTTGTGAGCCTTATGCATGTGTGGAGCCTTGATTCGGAAAAATCCCTAGAGCTTGAGCCTTGAGCCGAGGCGTGCTTTTCAAAACTACGATGTTAACTATATAAGAATAAAAGCTTTTCCACAAATTTATTGAAAAACCTTATTTAACAGTCTCATATATGCACAACATAAAAACTGACGCGCACATAAATATTGTAACTATATAAATAAAATATATAGTAAAAAATTCTATTTACCACCAGACCATGTGTGTCCACAGAGATAAAAAGCCGTAGATTGAATAAACTCTTTTAATTTACACTCTAATCCCACTGACTACAACTATTTTAATTCACAATTTTTTAAAATATTAGTATAAGCAGTCTCAAATAACGGCTTAGTTGTTTTTTTGTGATTGCTAGTCAATTTTGAACTTTGACTTGGTATGATTAGCGCCTTCGCGGTTGGTGAGCCTCCGAATGATTTATCCAATGAAACACTCATAACATAAAACTATAAAAGCTCGCACATACTTAAACACATTTCAGACTAGTTCAATACCAGTATACATTACAACACCTATACCACATATTTTTCAACTTGACTAAAAAGTTTAAAAAACTATAAACTTTGATAAGTGTTGGATATGAAGATCACGATTAAAGAATCGACAATGGTGAGGCCAGCTGAGGAGACACCGCAAATAAAGCTATGGAACTCTAACGTTGACCTTGTGGTACCAAATTTTCATACACCAAGTGTGTATTTCTATAGGCCAAAAGGTGCTAGCAACTTTTTTGATGCAAAGGTGATGAAGGATGCTTTGAGCAAAGTGTTGGTTCCATTTTACCCGATGGGAGGGCGGTTGAAGAGAGATGAAGATGGTCGTATTGAAANAAAAGAGAAAGAAGATAAAAGTTAAATTATTTGTTTTTAAATAAATAAAAATAAATTATTAAAAAAGTTATAAAAAACCCCGCGCGTGCGCGGGTATTATAACTAGTATATACTAAAAAATTCTATTTACCACCAGACCATGTGTGTCCACAGAGATAAAAAGCCGTAGATTGAATAAACTCTTTTAATTTACACTCTAATCCCACTGACTACAACTATTTTAATTCACAATAAAAGATTAAAATATTAGTATAAGCAGTCTCAAATAACGGCTTAGTTGTTTTTTTGTGATTGCTAGTCAATTTTGAACTTTGACTTGGTATCATTAGCGCCTTCGCGGTTGGTGAGCCTCCGAATGATTTATCCAATGAAACACTCATAACATAAAACTATAAAAGCTCGCACATACTTAAACACATTTCAAACTAGTTCAATACCAGTATACATTGCAACACCTATACCACATATTTTTCAACTTGACTAAAAAGTTTAAAAAACTTTTTCTAGCTTATAAACTTTGATAAGTGTTGGATATGAAGATCACGATTAAAGAATCGACAATGGTGAGGCCAGCTGAGGAGACACCGCAAATAAAGCTATGGAACTCTAACGTTGACCTTGTGGTACCAAATTTTCATACACCAAGTGTGTATTTCTATAGGCCAAAAGGTGCTAGCAACTTTTTTGATGCAAAGGTGATGAAGGATGCTTTGAGCAAAGTGTTGGTTCCATTTTACCCGATGGGAGGGCGGTTGAAGAGAGATGAAGATGGTCGTATTGAGATCGATTGTCAAGGACAAGGTGTGTTGTTTGTGGAAGCTGAGTCTGATGGTGCCATCGATGATTTTGGTGACTTTGCACCCACGTTAGAGCTAAGGAAACTTATTCCTGCTGTTGATTACTCACTAGGTATTGAGTCGTATTCTTTGCTAGTCTTACAAGTAACATACTTCAAATGTGGGGGAGTTTCGCTAGGAGTTGGCATGCAACATCATGCTGCGGATGGTGCATCCGGGCTACACTTCATCAACACATGGTCCGATATGGCTCGAGGCCTTGACATCACACTCCCACCCTTCATAGACCGAACCCTCCTCTGTGTTCAGGACCCACCACAGCCAGTATTTGAGCATGTCGAATACCAGCCCGCTCCACCAATGAAAACAGCACCGGAGTCCCAATCAGATGAAATGGCCGTAGCTATTTTTAAGTTGACCCGAGACCAACTCAACGTGCTCAAAGCAAAATCAAAGGAAGATGGAAACATGATTAACTATAGCTCATATGAAATGCTCTCGGGCCATGTTTGGAGGTCTGTGTGTAAAGCCCGTGGGCTTAAAGGTGATCAAGACACCAAGCTTTACATTGCCACTGATGGACGGGCTCGACTTCAGCCCGCTTTGCCACAAGGGTATTTTGGGAATGTGATTTTCACAACTACTCCTATAGCGGAAGCTGGGGTGCTTCAGTCAAAGCCTACTTGGTACGCTGCTAGTAAAATCCACGACGCGTTAGCAAAGATGAATAACGATTATCTGAAGTCAGCACTTGACTATTTGGAACTACAGCCCGATTTGAAGGCTTTGGTTCGTGGGGCACATACGTTTAAATGCCCGAATCTTGGAATAACTAGTTGGGCTAGGCTCCCAATTCATGATGCTGATTTTGGATGGGGCAGGCCAATATTTATGGGTCCTGGTGGAATCGCGTTTGAAGGTTTAAGTTTTGTGTTGCCAAGCCCGATTAATGATGGGAGCTTGTCGATTGCTATTTCTTTGCAAGCGGAACACATGAAGCATTTCAGCAAGTTCTTGTATGACATCTGAAATTTCAATACATTCTTTTTTATTTGTTCATTCATGATATGATACCGAAAGCGTTGTTCACTGACTATCGTGTACTTTATGTAGACTAATAAATGAATTATTGTATTGAACTAGGTCGTAAGTAACGGTTTTTATACATTTGTTAATAAACATAACATTACCATTCATATAAATCATTACATTATATAACTTCACACGTTACTGTTAGAATTTTAAGATCATACACTTCTTATTATTTATTTATCATATGTAAAACATTTGTATTATCTAGTTTTTAGGTTTATAGCAGGCCTGTAAATGGGCTGCTCGAATAAGGGTCTGGGCCAAAGGCCAACAGACGAAAACAGTTATAAGTTAGTTAGGTTTGTTAGTTATCTTTGGCAGTTATGTTTCAGCAAGTTCTTGTATGACATCTGAAATTTCAATACGTTCTTTTTTATTTGTTCATTCATGATATTTTTTTTTTAAACGGCGAATTTCAACTTAGACTCAACCACCCTCCAAGACGGAGGGCCCTCCCACCCCTTGGCCAGACTATGTTGTCTTAACCGGGCCCACGCTGGCGCAAGCGAGGATCAACAGATTCACGAGGAAACCGTACCGCCTCCACACAAGATTCCTTGCTGGAGTAACGGCCGAAAGCGTTGTTCACTGACTATCGTGTACTTTATGTAGACTAATAAATGAATTGTTGTATTGAACTAGGTCGTAAGTAACGGTTTTTATACATTTGTTAATAAACATAACATTACCATTCATATAAATCATTACATTATATAACTTCACACGTTACTGTTAGAATTTTAAGATCATACACTTCTTATTATTTATCATATGTAAAACATTTGTATTATCTAGTTTTTAGGTTTATAGCAAGCCTGTAAATGGGCTGCTCGAATAAGGGTCTGGGCCAAAGGCCAACAGACGAAAACAGTTATAAGTTAGTTAGGTTTGTTAGTTATCTTTGGCAGTTATGTTGCAGCAAGTTCTTGTATGACATCTGAAATTTCAATACGTTCTTTTTTATTTGCTCATTCATGATATGATACCGAAAGCGTTGTTCACTGACTATCGTGTACTTTATGTAGACTAATAAATGAATTGTTGTATTGAACTAGGTCGTAAGTAACGGTTTTTATACATTTGTTAATAAACATAACATTACCATTCATATAAATCATTACATTATATAACTTCACACGTTACTGTTAGAATTTTAAGATCATACACTTCTTATTATTTATTTATCATATGTAAAACATTTGTATTATCTAGTTTGTAGGTTTATAGCAGGCCTGTAAATGGGCTGCTCGAATAAGGGTCTGGGCCAAAGGCCAATAGACGAAAACAGTTATAAGTTAGTTAGGTTTGTTAGTTATCTTTGGCAGTTATGTTTGTTAAAGAGTCATGATGGTTCACCATGAAACATCACACCTTTTCATCATACCTGTTCGAAGTGTATATATAGGATCTTATGTAATTCATTTGTAATCAATTCCAGTAAATACATTACTTATATATTGTGTCAAATACGTTTTATCTTGTTTATATTTTGTTGCATAATCCATTCGAATAAACACTAAACCTTTCTGTCAAAACCAAAACATGGTTAACACAAACTCTTTCTTGGAGAACCGGTGGTCGAATCACAAACATGAGGAAGACCCATATAATAAGTGGCATCAGAGCGAAAGTCTTGGGAAACCTCTAAGAAAGAAGATGCAGCAAGGATTCTTACAACGACAATTGAAAAGGGAGAACGAAAAGCAACTGGGTTATGACAATGGAAAACTTTTTTTTGTGAACTACGATCAAATGTGGATATATGATCTTGAAGAAGGAACTCTCTGTGAAATTGTTGATATATCTCATATGGATCTCTGGTGGGTTGAATCTGCTTATGTCGAAAGCCTTGTCTCTCCAAAACTCAATAGAGACAATCAAATATACAATGAGTTGAACTCATCATGAGATAATTGCATGTATTGCTCTAAGTAATGGCTCTCTAATACATTGGATTGTTAGTAGCTATGGTTTTCCTTATATTTATGTTTAATATATGGTCTTGATCCCGTCGTACTTTATCTAGATAAGTATTTCACTTTGTTGAGTAATTATGCTGAATATAGTTGAGTTGCAGACTTGCAGGTTCTTAAGTTGATTCAGTTTATAACTAGTCGACTACTTTGTGCCTACCCGTGTTATATTTAGTCTTAGCATTAGCTTTACGTACAGTTCACTGGGATTAGTCAAGTGTTTAGCTTATTACGTTAGTCGAATAGGTCGGTTACATGCCTTGCAAGGCAAGTAAGCTGAATATAAAGGGGAGTTTGGCTTATGCCGACACATAAAGGGATGTTTGGCGGTTTGCTTAGAGTTCCAGAGCAATTCGGCTTGTCTCTTGTTTTCTTCTTTTGTTTGTCCAACCACTATTCATATTATGATTAGGATTTCACCTCCTCGATCGTTCTCTATAAATAGAGATGAGTGGGTGAGACATATGATGTACTTCATTCTTTTCTTTACAAACGTGTAATTAGAGCTAATCGTTTGGGCATTTTTGTGTGGATTTCTTATTACTTTTCACTCAATACCATAAGAGTTGTGTACATGTTTTCTTCATTAAGTTCAAGCATTCCGTTTCTAGCTACTTCCAGGTTTGTTGGTCGAAATATTCAACATTACGAAATTCAAAATTTGTGCATGCACCACCAACAAGACTATGTTCAAGTGGCTAAATATAGTTTTTCAATATTACATTCTACATCATTAGGTTTAAATACAACCATGCATCCATTTAAATTAAGTAAATATGCACACTTTTATTTCAAAATGTACCTAATTAGCCATTTTTTTAGTATCGTGTAGCCAACACTTTTTTACTATTATATAACAAAACTTTTATATTTCAACATTTGTATGTATTTTGTGACCATAAAATTACCATTTTACCTTTCACCGCTTATAGGATTGTTGAAAAGCATAGAGGTAAAATAATCACAAAAGACAAACAACATTAGAAATATAAAAGTTTGCTATATATTAAAAAAAGTTGGCTACACAACACTCGAAATAGCGACAAGTTAATTACATTTTAATACAAATATCTCTTTTTTTAAAGATGCAATGCAATGAAAAACAATTAACAAAATAATCATCTAGGGAAAATCTTTTTGATAGATAAAAGAAAGGGTATAACTTTCATCACTCTCGGTTCAATTCTCTTTCGAAGTGCATATAATGCTGCTGTAATTAAGGGCGGTTACTAGAAAGGTCGCTTACGATCTTTATTCAAAAGCTTCATCGTATCGCCTTCCACAAAATAATACCAGGTAATTTTTGATGGAAAGCAAGCAAAAAGGAGGCCAAGAAAGTGTTACAAGAAGATGGGGAGGGGGATCGAAAAAGAAAACATGTTCATTACCGAGATGCGGTGAACTTTTTCTTTACTATTTTCTCACAGGAATGGACCCGTGACAGTTTTCATGAGCTGTTTGCAGACGTAGGAGAGATCGCACACGTGTATGTGGCTAGAAAGGTAACTAAGGCTGGCGAAAGGTTCAGTTTTGCTCGTTCCGGTTTGGAAATCTTCAAGCAATTTGGATACTACATTAAGCAAAGATCATAATGTATGAAAATTATGTAATGCAATTCAATTTGGAAGTCTTAAATACAACCGAGAAAAGTTCTTTATATAGCCGTGTTTTCTTTTTAGACCCAATGAATCAATCACAACCTTCTATTTTATTTAATCAAAACAAGAAACTCACTTTCATTCTTTTTTAAAATTTAAATATCTCACAAACCGTTAATCGTTACGCGAAAAGAATCATACTATCACGACGATAATTAAATTATCTTTCTATAGAGGGGCACTTCTATTTACTTTCGGCTAACTTTTTTATCGATTTTTTTTTTTTTTTTTTTTTTTTTTTTTTTTTTTTNTTTACGTCTGGAAAAATCACATGTGATTTGTTATGTTAGAAGCACATGTGATTTATAAAATCACATGTGATTCCTAAGATACAAATTATATGTGATTTTTTCAGACGCAAATTTTAACATTAAAACAAAACTTGGAAAAAATAAAGTTTGTTGAAAGTATATCAAAGTGCCCGTCTATTGAAAGATAAAAAAATTCTCGTTGCCAATGGTGAATTTTTTTATCGTGTAACGAGTTACCGTTTGCAATATATTTTATTTTCAAAAAAATGTGAAAAGTGATTTATTTATTTTTTATTATTATTTTTTATAATTTTGATAAACAAAATAAATGACCACCACTATAAAAAAAAATACTGGATCTATAATGCTCTCAACTCAAATACAACTAAAAGTAGGTTATACATAGTTGTTGCACATTTTATATGTTCAAAGTCAAACAAGTAGCCAAATTCTTATTGTATATGTCACCAAATTAACTCATTGTATTTCCTATTAGGAGGGAGATTGTTAGAAATTCAAGATCATACAGTTCTTATTATTTATTATCATATGTAAAACATTTGTATTATCTAGTTTTTAGGTTTATAGCAGGCCTGTAAATGGGCTGCTCGAATAAGGGTCTGGGCCAAAGGCCAACAGACGAAAACAGTTATAAGTTAGTTAGGTTTGTTAGTTATCTTTGGCAGTTATGTGTTGTTAAAGAGTCATGATGGTTCACCATGAAACATCACACCTTTTCATCATACCTGTTCAAAGTATATATATATATAGGATCTTATGTAATTCATTTGTAATCAATTCCAGTAAATACATTACTTATATATTGTGTCAAATACGTTTTATCTTGTTTATATTTTGCTGCATAATCCATTCGAATAAACACTAAACCTTTCTGTCAAAACCAAAACATGGTTAACACAAACTCTTTCTTGGAGAACCAGTGGTCAAATCACAAACATGAGGAAGACCCATATAATAAGTGGTATCAGAGCGAAAGTCTTGGGAAACCTCTAAGAAAGAAGATGCAGCAAGGATTCTTATAACGACAATTGAAAAGGGAGAACGAAAAGCAACTGGGAAAGTGCATTAGGCAAATTACACACGATTGCAAAGATATGTTAAAGAAGAAACTCGAAGAAATAGAATCATACAATTCCACTCTTACCCAAAACAAATACAGGAAACATAAATGTTTCAAGTGTAGGCAAAAGGGACATATCTCAAAGACATGTCCAATGAACCTTGATGATAAACCAGAAACTTCGAACCAAAATCCAAACCCAACACAGAACGATACAATTGAAACCCTCAAAACGCCAAAACCAACTGTTGATTTGAAGTACCGCGAGTTTATCCACTTCTCAACACGTTGCATGCTAAAAGGGACGGATCAAGGACATTGGGACGACATCTGGTACATCAGTAACCACATAGATAAGCACTTATGTTCCAATCTTAGTTCTTTTCGCAACATAAAAGAAGATTTCGTTGTTACTAAGTTAAAAGATCAAATGAAATTTTTATTTACTTATGGAATTGGGGAAGTCATCATAAAAGATTATAGTCAAGGATTGTTAATACCAGGAGTTTTCTATGCTCCTGAAGTTACCCTTAATATCCTCTAAATTNNCACTTATGTTCCAATCTTAGTTCTTTTCGCAACATAAAAGAAGATTTCGTTGTTACTAAGTTAAAAGATCAAATGAAATTTTTATTTACTTATGGAATTGGGGAAGTCATCATAAAAGATGATAGTCAAGGATTGTTAAAACCAGGAGTTTTCTATGCTCCTGAAGTTACCCTTAATATCCTCTCAATCGAATTACTTGAAAAACAAGGGTTCGAAATAGTCTATTAAGGAAACTGATGTAGGCTTGTGTATATGTTCAATAATTTTGAGGATCACATCTTTAATGAGGATAATTTAAGAAAAAGGCACAACGAATATCTAGAAAACTATTTTGAATCGTTGGCAAAAACTGATAGTATGGAAGAAGATTTGATTAAGATAAAGGGAAACATTTACTCAACAAAAGTTAAAACTTTTAATGAATTCGTGGCTTTCTTGAATCTGATCAAGTTTGATGAAATTGTTAGTCAAGAATGGGATTATTTTAGATACAAGTTCGACAAGGTTGTTAAATGGTTTTACAATTACTACTTAGATAAATCTCTTCCTGGTCCTATTCCTCCCGTTATCAATGGTGTACAAATACATCTTTTCGATCTTTATAAATTAATAGAAGGGCTTGGGGGTATCTAAGTGTATATTTTGGTCAAGAGTTTGGAATGATTGGTGAACTTATTGGGCTGTCAAAACAAGATGGTGAGGAATTAAAGAAGTGCTATATCAAATACTTCGATGTTTTCACATCCTACTACAAAACTGCTAGGGTGCCTAAATTTCCTACTAAAAAAGTAAAAGAGGACAGATTTATAGTCCTATGTCTCATCAAGTTAAAGAGACCTTTGTACCCACAAGTATTTCAGCAGATCAAAGAGGAAAAGAGAGAATTGAGCATTTGGAATCAAGTTAGAAGATATTGAAGAAGGAAAAGATAGCCAACAAAGCATTGCCAAATTGAATCAACCACAACATCAGGAACTCAGCAACGAGTCGCAAAAGTAAGGGCAATTTCAGTCAAGTCAGAAACAAACAGCAACACAAGTGATGACTTTACAATCATCACTTGATACCAAAGAAAAATCAAGATGCTGTTGTCGAAGCTTATGATCTTAGGAGGGAGATTGTTAGAATTTTAAGATCATACACTTCTTATTATTTATTTATCATATGTAAAACATTTGTATTATCTAGTTTTTAGGTTTATAGCAGGCCTGTAAATGGGCTGCTCGAATAAGGGTCTGGGCCAAAGGCCAACAGACGAAAACAGTTATAAGTTAGTTAGGTTTGTTAGTTATCTTTGGCAGTTATGTTTGTTAAAGAGTCATGATGGTTCACCATGAAACATCACACCTTTTCATCATACATGTTCGAAGTATATATATAGGATCTTATGTAATCATTTGTAATCAATTCCAGTAAATACATTACTTATATATTGTGTCAAATACGTTTTATCTTGTTTATATTTTGCTGCATAATCCATTCGAATAAACACTAAACCTTTCTGTCAAAACCAAAACATGGTTAACACAAACTCTTTCTTGGAGAACCAGTGGTCAAATCACAAACATGAGGAAGACCCATATAATATGTTTCACCATTACTTGCAGATCCAATTAAGTATCGTCAACTGCAAGCTCATGATGGAGGTTGGAAATAAATTTAATTATATATGATCTTGATCCCATATTTCCCATCTTATACATTATTTAAGTAAGAATTTCCCCTTCCCATCTCACTTTGTTTGTAGGGTACTTATGCTGTAACACAATATAGTTAAGAGTTGCAGTTTCTTTTGTGAATTGAATCAATAACTAGTCTACTACTTTGTGCATGCAACACCAACGAGGCTACAACAACAAACCCAATCCCGTCGGGGCAAGGTATGGGGGAGGTAGAATGTAAACAGATCCTACCCCTAAATTTGTCCATGTAACACAATATAGATGATCGATTTCAATATTTCGTCATCATATATCAACTAGTTTTGTTTGAACCCCACCCATCTCTTAAACACACACTTGCGCATATCCACTGCATATAAACCCAAGAAAACGAAACTAACATATACTAAAATACCTTCAAACACAAGCACAATTCCTTTCATTCTAAAAGGCCCACCACTAGTCCACAGCTCGTCTAGTGGAACTGAAAGCATAACATACAACTTTATATATTTTGCTTCTTTTCGAAAGGTTTTAGTAACTATTAGAAACCCAATATGAGAAACAGAGACCTACAAAGTTGGGGAAAATGTTAACGAATATCACCAGCAAAACCGATTAAAACTTCTAATTTAATACATGGACAACATCACAAGATTGATCCTTTGATAAATGGTGACAGTAAAAAGTAATCATATACACATGGGACAACAATCATATACACATGGGACAACAATAGAAAAGGGTAACTTTAAATTATCACAAACCAAAAAAAATATGATAACTAGGTGAATAAAAATACCATTCACAAACGACACTGCTCCCAATGATGGAAAGATAGTCTTCTTACTCTGAATCTGCCACAATGAATGGATCAAGGCGTGAAAAATATTTGCAAAACGAAGGGCTCTTCTTGAATCTTCCGTGTGGTTGTTTTGATCTCCAATTGGTGAGCAAAAGTTGCATGAAACGGAAGTAGAAAAAGGAATTTCAATCTGATGAGGAATCATAGAAGTCACTTGGACATGGTGTCATAACATCAAATTCTAGTGTTTTGACCACCATGTGCATTGTGGGCCGATCTCCTGGACTTGTAGACACGCACAGAATTGCAACTGAGAAACAATCGAATCCCTCATTTAATTTCACTATTCTTTTCAAGGCGAAACATTCCCATCGTCCATTGACAGCTTGTATACTGTTCCGAAGCCTCCAAAACCGATTATGTGCTCCTCATGCAAAGTTTCTAGCTAGCTTCTTGATGATATCTTTTGAAGAGTACGGTGTAAAATCGCTGTAAGGTCTGATTTCCAGGATCGTTATGATGTTCCAAACAACATCATGTGTACATCATTTAATTGAGAAAAAATACAGGAAACAAAGAAGACGATATTGAACCCTTTATATCTGATATATATAAACTGAATTGGGTTACAAATATGTTTACAGAATCCTACCTTTAAATACATACTGAAACGGCACCATTGAAGAGGTATACCGTTTCCCTTAAAGTAAACGACATAAACTAAAACTAAACGTTACAATCCTTAAAACCTAAATAACCGTTTCTATAATGGGTTTGCTGGCCTGTGGCCCAAACCAGAAACTATCTACAGGCCTTTTCTTTTTTGACCCAACTTGATCTCTTTGGCATAGAAGACATTATTCATCCAACAGTTCCTCCCTAATGTCGATATGCCAAAGTCTTCAAATCTGCTTTCTTCATCTTCTTTGTGACCGTCACAGCCATTTGCATTCTCCATTTCCTTTTTGGTTGCATTTTCTCTCTTCAAAAGTTATAATTAACTTTTCTCCATTATCGAATTTTAATGTTGCCTATCATCCCTTCCAGCCTTGCCTTGGTTCCAATATGCCTTTTAATCTAACACCAAACCTGTCCATTCCTTGTTCTTGTGTTCCATCCCTAACTGCTCCATCCTGCAAGCCCTGTGGGTCTCTATCTTCTGCAGTCCTACTACTTTCTCCCACTTCTACTTTTGGCTTCTCTTTGTGCAGTGTCATGGTAACCATTATCAAGTCTATGAACCTTTTATAACAATCCTTTAATTCGCTCACATATTTCTTCCGGAACCCCATCGCATAGGCTACCTTAATTCTTCATAATAACTTGGGTATGACCGCGTTCATTCTTTGTTTTTCTTCCACGCAACCAACTTCTTCTTTCTTTCTCTTCAAACTAACCACGGCTCTGATGCCACTGTAAAATCGCTGTAAGGTCTGATTTCCAGGATCGTTATGATGTTCCAAACAACATCATGTGTACATCATTTAATTGAGAATAAATACAGGAAACAAAGAAGACGATATTGAACCCTTTATATCTGATATATATAAACTGAATTGGGTTACAAATATGTTTACAGAATCCTACCTTTAAATACATGCTGAAACGGCACCATTGAAGAGGTGTATACCGTTTCCCTTAAAGTAAACGACATAAACTAAAACTAAACGTTACAATCCTTAAAACCTAAATAACCGTTTCTATAATGGGTTTGCTGGCCTGTGGCCCAAACCAGAAACTATCTACAGGCCTTTTCTTTTTTGACCCAACTTGATCTCTTTGGCATAGAAGACATTATTCGTCCAACATACGGTGAGTCTCCATGAAACATCACAATGGATGCACCTGGAAGCAATAACAGACCCATATAAGCTCAATATTCATTATACACAAAAGATAACACACACGCATACAGCAAAACAAAAACGTTAGATATTGGTGATGATAGTTAGAGACTTAGAGGTATCTAGTTGTAATATAATCTAGTTTTGGGGATTAATTGTTTAGCTTAAGTAAGGATATTGGAAAAATATGTATTCTTTACAATCTGCGTTCAATAAAGACTCGTTTTATTTCTTTTTATAAGCTTATCATATGTAACAATATTAAGATCTTTCTCTATGGATATCTAGAAAAACATTTTTATAAGTTCGGATTTGAAAATTAAATACGACAAAATTATTATTAACAGGAATATAATATCAAATGTAAGCTCGAGTTACTGTTATATAAAAATAAATATACGCTATTGTACTTATAACAACGACTCATGTAATTCCTATTTAAAGTTTATATAAGGATATCCAGAAAACCATTTTTAAAAATCTTTATACTTTAACTTCATCAACGGTCATTTATGTGATATTAAACTCGTATATTGTGTGCATCATGATATCAATAGTTAAATTAATCCACATCAACAACTTTTATATAATAAAACAAAACCCCAAGCGGTGACTTTCGTATTTCAAAAAAAATTATTTCCTTGTTGGGTAATATTTTAATTATTATTTTTTAATTTATAAATTCGTTTTGTTGATATACTACACAAATAGAAGATAAATACAAAACATATAGATAAGATGCAATTAACAATATGATTAAACTTTTTAAATAATTATATTTAATAATATAAAACTATAATTAAAAATCATAAATCAAACAAAACAAAGATTAAATTATTTGTTTTTTAATAAATAAAAATATATCATTCAAAAAATTTATAAAAAAAAACCCGCGCGTGCGCGGGCATTATAACTAGTCAATACCTATGTCAATTAAACAAAATAAATCTTTCATTCAACAATCTTTACAAAATATTAATCGATGTTCTTATATAATGAAATAGTTTATGAAAAAACCCGTGCATAATTACTAGTTGTATTTATATCACAATTACAAACATTAAACACGGGCAAATTGTTATATATCCGTATAATTAAACTTAGTTACAATTATAAAAAGTAACAAACACAAAGTCTAGGCCTTTTTACAACACCATGTACCAATTTGAAGTCGAAATCTTAATAACCAAACAAGAGAAACATAGAGAAACCAAAACCTATTCCGGTACAGAAAGACCATGGAAGCTTTGATGGTGAGCCGTTCTTTCCTTTACGTGGTTCACGATCAATGTTTGCACCACCATATGGACCCTTTCCTACCTTTAGTACACGTTTCACATATACCGCTTTGCCACTGTCTGCATCAAGAAAAAGCAGGATACAAAACAGCATACCAAGAATTATACACTTCTATAGATGTACATGTATGTAATATGTATTGTACAATTGTGTATATCAAATTAGAATGAAGACTTACCTTGAAGTAGTTGTTGCTGAGGTAGACCTTCAGAGAAAACTTGATTATCAAGTGAAGTAGCTAGGAGAAGAATACACAAGAGGAAGAGTGAACATGCCCTCATTTTACTTTAGACTATAGATACTACCTTGTACCCCATTTATAGAAATATAAGTGTACCTTTTAGACCAAATCATAGTGGTTAGGAATCGATTCTTTATAAGTTTGATTGTTAGTGATTAAATTTCTATTGCTAACAATTTGGAGCGCGACATGAGACCCTACATACGTACTTACTGCACTACCGCGCATGTATACATAAAGACTAGTATAGTACCCAGCCCGCACAACCCTATATCAAAAGTTTCTCGGTTGAAGGTATGCGGCTCTATATCAATAATTTATCCTTCCAATCAGCCCCTTCATACTTAAGATGGAACATATTTCAAAAAAAAATAAAATAAAAAAAATAGATGGAACAAATTTCTTCCTTGTAAAGTAAATATCAGTTCAGGGATAACCTAGACTATTGAGGCATTAATTTAGACTCGGTATTATGGACAATTTTTGAAGAGACCGAGGAACACCTTTCTATCAGTTGTGCCATAGCTAAGAAACATGGTTGGCGGTTATAATATCACAAACCTCGATTAAGCGATCAACTTGGCGGACCAAGTGATATCCTACCGACTCATTTACAGGCATTTGATGTGGTAGTTCAAACAACCAAATGGCTACTTTGGTGGTTTCGCAAATAAGTGGTTCTCACTTGCAAAAGACCATAGAAGAATTTAATCTTCAACGACATCAAGCTTCTATCATATTCTTGGATCTCCACTAGAGCTAAACTCTTTTCATTAAATTAGATAAAGTGATATGATAATCATTGTAACACTTTAATTATCCTCGCCTATGTAACTTTTTACTAGCTTCTGGCTGGTCTTCTAATATCAATGCCGTTCTAAAAAAGAAGTACCCGGCCTGCACAAAGCGGCAGACAAAGAATACTTCTTTTGTATTTTTTGACTATGAGTGACGATTTCCGACAACATTAGGGTATTGAAGAAGATGGTGCAAGAGAAAGTGTGGTGTAAGAGATCGTGTAAAAGTTTATATTTCACTTTATAGTTAGGCGGGAAAAATATGTAGTTGAGAACTTAAGATACGTTTGGCTTAAGGTTTTGATGTTTTTCAAAACTAAATGAGCATAGAGACATAAATGCTAACAACATATCACTGTAGATTTGCATCGTCTTTTAATCAGGATAACCTAGTTAGATAGCAATGTTACCGGTTTCTAACGTTACAAGAACACTATGATATTGAACAGATCGATTCATCCGGTCGATAAGTGATAGTTCATAAGTACTATAGCAAAAAAGTCTTACAATGGAAAGATCTATAGATAAGCGAATAATTTTTGGATATCAGCTTACGAATACGTAAAATCACAAGTTCAAATGTGGTTGAGCTCACGCAGCGTACTATGTATTATTAACGTTAGAAAACCTTTTAAACCGGTTTTATCTTACGTAATAAACTTCATGGTGGACAAAGGGAACTTCGTATAACTTCATAGAGAAGCTTAACTTTAATTATTCCGATATAAATTGATCACATGCAACATCAACTGTCTATTAAGGTTTTGTCACTTGTAGGGCATGAAGAACGATTCCCCTTTATTTCATATGGATAATCTTGTTTTTTCACTAGAGATATAATCTTGTTTTTTCTAAGTTCATAATAATAATAATAATAATAAAATAACATAAATTAAAAAATATTGTTTTCTCACTAGACTTATATTCTTGTTTTTCTAATATAAACTATTTTTTGTTAAATATGGTTTCTAGACTTTTGGCCGATTAATTTACAGGGTTTTAATGTACCGCCACATATATTCAAATCGGATAAGACTCTCCAACTTTTAAGAAGATTAGCATGACCTTTTTATAATTATCTGCACCTAGCACAAATTTTCATTAATTGTCAAAAGTTTTTTTTTACTATAAGTTAACTTTAAGATTGATATAAATTTTGAAGGAAAGAAAATATTGAGATTAATAAAAGAGTTAATTACTTAAATGGTCCTTGTGGTTTGCTAATTTTTACAGATCTTGTCCCTTTGTTTTTTTAAGCGGGTTTGGTCCCTGTGTTTTCAGAATGTTACGGATCCTGTCCAAATTTCGACCCAACTCCAAACGAGCGTTAAAAAGGACCTTAGTTGAATTAATGGACTAACGTGAGGGCTAAACTTGTCATTTGGGTTTTCCCTCTCAAAATACAAACCACAAGGACGATTTATGTAATTTACACTTATTTCGACAAACTTTTCGTGTCTTTACACTTTTATGGTTCGGAATTAGAAAAGGGTCAAATCGTGATTTTAAAATCGATACAGGAAACCAAAGTTTTCTTTAAATCATGATTTGAACCCATTTCTAGTCCCGATCATCAAAAGTGTAAAACACGAAAGTTGTCCGGGAATTATGTTTTTTATCAAGACTTGCGTGATTTTAACTTGAAAATGCAAAACAAGTGCTGTTACTTATCAAGATTTAAGCGCATTTTCGACCAAAATTCATTAATCTCTTTTTTCTTTTTTTTNTACGTCATTATAAGTTATGAATTTGGTCGAAAATTGCTTAAATCTTGATAGTAAACAGCACTTGTTTTGCATTTTCAAGTTAAAATCACGCAAGTCTTGATGAAAAACATAATTCCGGACAACTTTCGTGTTTTACACTTTTGATGATTCGGACTAGAAATGGGTCAAAATCATGATTTAAAAGAAAACTTGTGTTTCTGTATCGATTTTAAATCACGATTTTGACCCCTTTCTAATCCGAATCATAAAAAGTGTAAAACACGAAAGTTGTCCGAAATGATGTTTTATATCAAGACTCGCGAGATTTTAACTTGAAAATGCAAAACAAGTGTTGTGTACTACCAAAACTTAAGCAATTTTCTACCAAATTCGTAACTTATAATGACGTAAAAAAAATCATAAAAAAACGTCCAAAAATCTTATAAAAATGTACGAAAACGTATAAGACGTACAAAATTTATTTTTAACAAGGTTGCAAAAATCGTGAATCGGTTGTCGGGCGGTCAACCTCCCTGTAGCTTGTAATCGGTCTAGGCGGGATTAATCGGTGATTAATCGGATTAGCATTTCCGACAAGTTTTCTGTATTTCCGGCAAGTTTTAAGTATTTCCGGTAAATTTTAGGTATTACTGGCAATATTTTTCTTAAAAAACATATTGAAATAGATATAAACAACAAGTATATCTTATTAAACATTTTTACGGCGAGTTTTGGGTATTTCTAGCAAGGTTTGAAGGTTTCGGACAAGCTTGACTACCGTTGACCATCATTAACCGTCGTTGACCACGGTTGACCGAGTTGTTTGACCGATTTACACAAATCGAAAAGGTTGGTGGCCTTGTAGCACCTAATCGGCGATTAATCGGCCTTGTAGGCCTTGTTTTGCAACACTGATTTTTAATACATTTCAAAAAAAAATTACAAAAAAAGTTTTTAAATTCTTTTTTTATTATAATAAATTTAAAATTGACAATTTTTTTTAATTTTATTATCATTTTTTAATAAAATTAAAAAAATTAAAAGTTTTTTCTTTTTTTAAATTTTATTATAATAAAATTAAAAGATTTTCGTATAACCATTTTTTTAAGTGTAAATTACATAAATCGTCCTTGTGGTTTGTATTTTGAGAGGAAAAACCCAAATGACAAGTTTAGCCCTCACGTTAGTCCATCAATTCAACTAAGGTCCTTTTTAACGCTCGTTTGGAGTTAGGTCGAAATTTGGACAGGATCTGTAACATTCTGAAAACACAGGGACCAAACCCGCTTAAAAAAAAAGCACAGGGACAAGATCCGTAAAAATTAGCAAACCACAAGGACCATTTAAGTAATTAACTCTTAATAAAAGGTATAATGAATTTTTTTTTCGGGATAATTCCATATTTACATAATTTAAATATGAAAATGTCATATATTATACCCAAAATATAAGGTTTGAATGCATGATGTACAACGCATTTAAAGCATGTTTTGGGTAAATATGGCATTAACGACGTTTAAAGTTAGGTAAATATGAAATTCCCCTCAGAACTCTGTTGTATTCCGTTTTGGGTTTCATTATAAATACGAGTTTAAGCAATGAAGTATGTATAAAACAAGCGTGAAAATGCCGCCGCGTTGCGGTCGGCGCTGTAAGTAGACTTTTTTTTTTTTTTTTTTTTTTTTTTTTCTTGCTTGCTTGTTGTGTGATACTAACAATATTGTTTCAATCCAGGCAAGTCGAATAGAAGTCCGGTCTCTGTGATTTTCGGCTTATATTTGTGAATTTTTTTTTTTTTTGGTAGTTACTTTAGTTTATCGCAAGAGAAGTAAGTTATAGTAATTGGATGTGTTAAAATAATGCATTCGTAACATTTTAAAAAACTTTGTTTATATACTTTGAGTGTGACATGTTATAAAAGTGAGAAGGCGTCCTGCGTTGAGCGGGAATTTTCGAGCAATTTGCGATATTATTTACGAATAATGTTTGGGTGGCTTCTCGTTGTGAGATCGTGGTATGTTTTTTGCCGACACTGTGTATTTGTTTGGAACAAATATGTGTGAATTAATTGAGTTGTCGTACGAAGTCTTTTTTGGAATGAATGTGTGTCGGCACCACATCACCATGTGTGTTGCGCGGGGCTAATTTTGACGTTATTGTTTTAAAAAAATTAGGATAATTTTTAAAGTTATTTATAGCTAAGGGTGCATTTTGAAATTCCTTTTATTTTATAAATTATATATATATTAAACTTCAACATTTTTTATAAAAACCATACGTAAGTCAAAAGTATATTAAATATTGAGCCTTGTTTTGTTCGTTATCGAGAGCTGTTTTGCCAGTATTTTTTCATTCAAAAAACCTGTAGATATTTGAAATAAAGTTTGTATATAAAAGCGTAAATATTAAGAACTCAGGGTGTTTTTGTAATTTTTTTCATTTTTTTACAAATATTCGATATCTGTTGGCGCCAGTAAGATTGCACCGATTTTTGTTTAATTTTATTTGTTTTGGCAAAGAAATATTTATTTGATCTGCTCCTGCAAGTCTGCAAACAAACAAAATGGGCCTCACATTTTCTTGATGGACCAAAAGAAGCCGGTGGCAAGGCCTACAGTTTTATCAATTAATTTAAAACGATGGTTTGGTCGGCGCAATGCCGTAAGTATTGATAACAAGGTGTGGGCGCCCGCCGCGTTGCGGCGGGTCTTTTTTGCGCAAATTCTGATTAAGTCCGTGTGTAGTTCGAATATTTTTTCGATTAAACAGGAGCATTTGTTATATAAAAAGTTTGTAAATAACAAAAAGTTCAAGGTAGTTTCCGCAATTTGTTAATATGTATCAAACTTCAACATTTTTTATAAAACCGTATGTATATTAGAAGTATATCAATAGCACCCCTGCGTTGCGGCGACGCTGACAAAATTTTATTTTCATCTGACCTATGCATAGATTGTTGGTAGTCTGGTTTTGAATGTTGTGGCCGAGCTGTTAACCTATTTTTTGATCATTTTGAAAGTTTAGGTTGGTTGCGTAGATTATTACAAAAATTATACATATTAAGCGTGAATATTTTTTATAAATTCGTACATATGTTATAAGCATATCAATATCAATTTTAAAATACTTTTTAAAGTTATTTGATAGATTAAGGGTGTATTATAAAAGTTCTTTTATTTTAGATATATACGAAACTTCACAAATTTTTTTATATAATTGTGCGTACGTAAAAAATATATCAATATTGGGCTCGTTTTGTTCGTCATCGAAAGATCTTTCTAGCGGGATTTTTTTTACTTACGAAATCGCGAGATATCTTTTAGATATTTGATAAATAAAGTTTGTTATATGAAAAAATTATAAATAGTTAAAAGTATAGGGTAGTTTTTGCAAGTTAATGCATAGTTCTGGGTGAATTTCGTAACTTCTTTTCTTTTTTATTAGTTGTTGGCCGCCGGTTACAATATTTTATTCATGTACCCAATATTTTATTGTTAAAAAAATTGTTTTTTAATGATTTGTGGGAGTAGCGACAAATTAGCATCTCCTTATAGTAACTACAAAATATTATTTTATGGGAAGCGATTTTTTTATAGGGCACAAAACCCAATTTCCCCCTCTATAGTATTTAGAGGGAATAGGTAATTGTTTGAAACAAGACATAATCATCTTTTATAATGATATTTATCCCTTTTTAGAATATGATACCATTATCTTTTACAAAAGATAATCATCTGATATACTGGGTACTTTTTGAAGTAATTGTGATTAAAGAATTGGATGCTCATGAGACAAGCTATGTCAAATATCAATCTTGATTGATTAGTTAATGTGAAAAGAAACCAGTATGCCCTACTTTTGATCCGTTTATTGTAAAACAGGTCGAATAATTCAAAGGAAACGGCTGAGATGGGTTGAATAAGTCAAAAAGGATAACAACCTAAAACTATATGAAGATTCTTACAGCTCTCAATAACTTGTTTCATTCACACCTATGGTTTTGCGTCAAGCTAACAACAAGCGTCATGCATAAACCTGAAGTCACTCGGTACATTTCAGCTGGAAGCCTGGAATATAAACAGAGGGGCGCACCAGATAGCGGGTAAAAACATACAACTATAAATCGCTTAACAAAATTGGTCCTGGCGGTTAGGCCAACCCGTGCCACTTACAAAGCATATAAGTAGAGATAAAACATAACCAAAATCAACGCATGTTCAAATGGGTAAAATGCAAGCTAATGAACCTAAACTTTAACAAAAAAATGTTGCAAATGTTAACGCATTAGAACAAAAGTCAACAACATATGTACACTGAGCATAAGGTCCGAAACAAAATGCACCACAGCTAACAGAACCTACATATACCTCCCACCACCGAACAACATATACAGTATTAAGTACCCTTTTCATCAAAACCATATAACAGAAAATGCAAAGTTACAGACTACCCTTACCTCGATCTCCAAAACCGTCCTACAAGTTGTAGTAGAATTGCGGTAAAGATGCTATTCTTGGAAGATTAAGCAGCAATTCACCAACCGAGTCCTTTCTTGACATCCCAGTACCCTTCTTACTATCATCACCTTCACACATATCTCCACCTGCTGATTCAAAGATGGGCTTCAGTTCGAAAGTACTTTTACCATTTTCATTGCCAGTCTTAGGTTCAAGATCCTGAAATGTTGTGGGGTCCTTCTGCAACAGACAACAAAGCGAGTTCACTTTTGACAATACAGATTTCTCGTCTGAAGCTGTCGACCCATGCTGGCCATCACTGAATAAGCATCGGCTTATGTCTTCAAGAATCTCTAAGCTTTCTTGCTCTTCACGGGAAAGAGGGTGGTTGCCGGATGCTCTTTGTTCTATGATTCTGTTTTCAACATGATTTACCAAATCACTCATTGACATAGACGGTTGAATCCCGGGCACTTTGATTTGATCCCAATGGCTCAGACCTTTCAGTCCAGCAATTCCAGCTCTCCTGATTTCTTCAATTGCTGAGGTGTCCATCACTAGATACAACAGGATTAACATGTTTTTGTAAGAAAATTTTAAAGTAAAGATTTGTTTCACATGTAAGGGATTAGGTCAAATAGGTAAACCAAACACATGAACATAGAAGAAAATAAGTCATAAGGGTAAAACCTCGTACAAATTGTATTAATACCGTATAAAACCTCCTACACTCATTTTATTCGAACAATTAGATTTTGAGACTATCAAATTGTATAATCATACTTTAATCTGATTTATGTTTTGGGTGACACTTTACTTGCAGTTAAGAAGTTCTCAAAGTCTCAAAATAACTCATTTAAGGTAACTTTAAGTTAACTGGTATCCAGTCTCCACTTCAAAAAAGAAAAGTCATTATGATCAAAGTTACCAAACCACCAACTCTCTGTCATGGTTACCCATAACAGAAATCAGCCCAAAGTTGTTAAATCTTGTACAATCTACCCTTTTAAAGCGATTAATAAATTTTCGAGGAAAAGGCGGTTAGGTTAAACAACTCAGCTCGACCCATTGAAAATTACCCAGTTTGACCCGTTACCCAACCTGACAGCGGGCAGCTAATGCATACCACTTGCTGAAAGATGTCCCACCCATTTTGCCATATCTAGGTGAAATGTTACCTGAGCTGGGTGAAGGTGCTTCACGAGAGAGCTCAGCCGGTCGACCAGCAGGATCAAGCAACTCGCTCCTAGATGAAGAGGATGGTGACGCTGTTCTGTGTAAATCAAAGATGCCAGGCCGTGCTTCCCTGCTTAAATCATATTCGTTGGTCTCGTTTGGCTCATCAAACACTGATGTCCTGGGTTCGAAGTATGGAGATTCCAATTCTACCTCTGCTTGCTGACTCAGAAAATTAAGACGAGGATCACACTGGATCAACTTCTCAAAGTGCTTGCCTAATAACCCTTGTGGGCACTGTAGAAAATGACGCCTGCAGAAATGGAGCAACACGACAGAATTAGAACTTTAGAAACATCCCGGATGTCACCAAAAACAATCTCTTAAACAGTCGCTGGAACCATGCAATCGGAGGTTACAAAATAGGTAGGTTGAGCAAATGGATCACATACGTACTTTCAGTACAGGTTGAAATGGACAGGTTAGCCTGGAACACTTTTTGCTCAAACAAGTAATTTTTTGGGTGACAATTAGCAATAAAAAAAGGGTATAGGTCCTATACTTTTACTTAATATCACCACGAAATCAACAGAGATGTATATTGAATGGTAAATATTGAGAAGAGACTATACCTGTGTAGGCTAGCCTGTCCACCAGTAAAATCTGAGGTTGCTTGCCATAGCGTATGCTTTCTGGGTTGGGGATTCGTCTCCCTGAAGAACAGAGGCTGCCTTGATAGCTGCACAAGAAAAGACATAACATCCACTTCATAAGTGTCGCTTCTGAAAATACACGATGAACGAAAGAAAAATCGATGCACTAAAGAACGGAAATTACCACTACATCGAGAGTTCCGGGGCCATCATCTGGGTAAGTTGCCTTAATAGCCATAATGTCAGACCACTGAATTTCAAGCTTATTCTTAAGCCCACCATCAAGAACTTCCCACACTAGCTTATGCTTTGCAAAGTAACACTTAGCCACCAAATCTCCTTCATATCTCGACTTATACTACAAAACAATGAAATGTTGGTCAATCTCAAGCTAGTATGAGGTATAACCTTAAAATATTCCAATTCCATTAACCATAAAAACTAAATGTACTCAAACATATAAGTTGCGGGCATACCTCCCAGGTACCAATCTTGAGAAGTGATGCAGGAAAATTGGAAGCCTTTAGCTTATCAGTAGGGGCAGAAGAAACATTGGTTTTGTTCACTTTCTTAGCATCGGCTCCAGTTTTAGAAGCATTTCCTTCAGAAAGCCTCATCTGAATCAATTCAAGTAAAGATGGACTCTTCTTAAGCCGCAACCCCAATGGACTCGGTTCGTCCAATGGATTGAATTGTGCTGGTGGTACAGGATAGCCACCCATTCCAAATTCTTGATTCTGCTAGGACAAAAAAATGCGAACATAATTAATTTACAGCATCCTGTTTTATAATCAGTTTCTAATGCTTGTAAAAGAGACATATAACTATTTGCGGGTGAAAATGTTAGATAGTGAGATAAAAACTTAATTTTCATACCGGATGTCCTATAACAAAATTACTGATTTACCACTTGGCATTTCATTATTTGATTAGTAGAACTTCAAATGTTATAAACACAACCAAACAGTATCTACTATGGCGCAATAAAACTCATTGATAATCTGATTTTCATTCTTTCATACTCACTTTTACAACACACATCCAAATACCCAAAACACAAACTAGCCACAAACGACAGCTGCGGCATTAAGATGGTTTAGGGGCTGTTTAAGATTGCTTATATCTGGTTCAAGCAGTGTATAATAAACAAATTAACAATCATAAAAGCAGTTCATATAAGCAAATCACAAACACCATAAAAAACTACTTTTTTGCATCAAAACGCAACAAGCATATAAGCAGATTTATTGATAAGCAGTCTGCAGCCCCAAATACCATTAAATTTCTAAATATTCTATCCAGTAGCAAAAATAATTTAAGGGATAATTCCAAAAATGACCAAGTTGCCCAATTGATGAGGATTTTTGACCTTCGATTTGAAAATTCTTATACTGCCCAGTTGTCCAAAAACGTGCCGCCGCCCATGGGACGACAAGTGTCCCAAGTTGCCCAAAAAATGGAGGCGCTGCCCAAAATTTCGCCACTTGGCGTCCCTCGTTAAGTGTGGCGTTGGGCAACTCGTCAGTATAAAAAATTTCAAATCCAATGTCAAAAATCCCCACCGATTGGCCAACTTGGTCATTTTTGGAATTATCCCTTAATTTAAAGATTAAACCCAAGAAACAGTAAAATAACAATTTAAAATACCTTCATTTCACTTATACACAATCTTAATCATAATATTAAAAAATATATATATATATAGAAACCATTCTATCAATTAAAGTTCAAGAACATAAAAATTAGTTAGAACAAATTAAACAGAAAACAATATTCCAAACAGTATCTACTATGGCGCAATAAAACTCATTGATAATCTGATTTTCATTCTTTCATACTCACTTTTACACCACACATCCAAATACCCTAAACACAAACTAGCCACAAACGACAGCTGCGGCATTAAGATGGTTTAGTGGGTGTTTAAGATCGCTTATATCTGGTTCAAGCAGTGTATAATAAACAGCTTAACAATCATAAAAGCAGTTCATATAAGCAAATCACAAACACCATAAAAAACTACTTTTATGCATCAAAACGCAACAAGCATGTAAGCAGATTTATTGATAAGCAGTCTGCAGCCCCAAACACCATTAAATTTCCAAATATTCTATCCAGTAATAAAACTAAAAAGGGCTAATTGTCTAAAAATACGTTAAAATTGACACTTTTTACCGTTGTATGTAGCCATGTTTATTTTTTTCTAATGTGTGACTAAACTTTCGAATTTGATACATCGTGTATATTTTGTGACTATTCAGCCCTGTAAAATGACCATTTTACCCTTCAAAATTTGGAAAAAGTAAGGGTAAAATGGTCACAAAATACACACAATGTACCAAATTCGAAAGTTTAGTCACGCATTAGAAAAAAATAAATATAGCTACATACAAAAGAAAAAAGTGTCAATTTTGATGCATTTTTAAGTAATTAGCCCAACTAAAAACATATAGTAATTAATTTAAAGATTAAACCCAAGAAACAGTAAAATAACAATTTCCAATACCTTCATTTCAATTATACACAATCTTAATCATAATAAAAAATAAATAAAACTATAAACCATTCTATCAATTAAACAGAAAACAATATAACTTCACGAATTAACCCTAAAAAACAATATACAAGAAGAATAAAAAAAGATGAAAAAAATAATAACCTTAGATCGCTTGTTAGAATAAGCGATATGTTCATCGAATTGATTAACATCCTCCGTTAATTCCCTCTTAACAGGCGCCATTTTTCCACCTTTTTCAGATTCCGTCCAAATCCCCTTTGTGTTCTTCGTCAATTGAACCATCAAATCTTTTCAAACCTTTGACTTAATTAGAATTACAAGAAAGCAAGCTGTAAAATGTAAAGGGGAGGGTTTGGTTTTGGGTTTGTTATATAAAACGACAGCGCAGCAGCAGCGTTTTTTGTTATCAAGTTGTTGTTCTTGTTGTGTGTGTGTGTGGGGTTAGGTTGATTTTTTGTCCTCTTTTAGCGTGTTTTTTATTTTTATTTTTACATTACTCTTGTCACGTGCGTCCGCCTTTACTATAGTAAAATGGAATCTAATTTACATGTTAACGCCTTCAAGTTTCTTACATGTTGCAATAGTTTTTTTTGGGTGCAAAAGGTGAAATCTTTATATTACTATCAACATATTAACAGTTACATTACAATTCTCATAACTGGATTGAAATACATCTTCAACCAGTGAATACAAAAAACACAAGCAACTACTAACTAATACTATCTGTTACTGAAACAGAACCTTCAGATATCCACTCTATATATTGCCATTTCTCTGTCACTACAGAGAAGAACATCCACAAGCTTCAGGCTGCACTATAACAGAAACCATGCCAACCTTTTAGCTATAGAATTCACCTTCTTTTGCACCTACCATCTAGCTACATTTTCACATCACTTCCCATCTTAACCATTCAACCAGCACCCACAACAGAAAAGACAGGAAAGTATGTGGCATCACTAGGAACCCATAACCCATCCATGGAGGGGCGCTTCCAAAACAACCTACATTTCCTTCTCTAGAAAGGCTTCAATTGTTTGGAAACACTCACCCCCCATGATGACCATCCTATCCTCTTGTGCCAATGTATTGAATGGACCAAGCAGGTTCATCTTTCACTCCTCGCTATTCCATTCATCATACATTGGCCTCCACAACCATATACCATTCACAATGTGATGCTCTACCTTATGGTACATTCTAAGGAATTAGACCTCTCACTATAGCATCAAAGCCTAACACAGTTTCCTCCCAAGGACCAACTGGTCAGGAGAATGATGATCCAGTGAGTACAGTCACACCCAAAGAACTCCAAGATACTAGATACATACACACTGTTATGGTTGGAAAGATCAGTAGTAGTATAATTTGTCATACTACTTCCATAAACCTCAGAACCAAACACCCCTTTCAGAAACAGGGCATCTTCATGGAGAAACATAATGATCAAATACTTATCAGTTATCACATATCCACCCCATAGTCCAAAACAACCCAAAATCTATACTTCCTTCATCAAAACATCCCATTTTTTGCTTACATCTACAATTTGAGCAGACTTCTTCACTCTTAGGCTTGAAAGTTTTAGTCTCACATGATTGATAACATTCTCAAGAAGCTCCTTATTATCAATTCTTTCATTTGTGAACAATCTCTTATTTCTCTCATTCCATACAAAGTATACACAAGCTGCCAAGATGATTCAAATCAAAACGCTTCTTATAGACTTGTTGTGCCTGATGCTAGTCAAACTGCTTATGATATCATCCCACTTATCAGGCAGATAACTTTGGCCAGCTTTTTCCTTTAAACATTTCCAAATATTTCCAGAATAATAGCACTCAAAGAAGAGGTGATTCAGTGAGTCTAAACATTTCTCATAGAAAGGACATGCCATTATCTTATCAGGGTACCATTGATGCAACCTTTCTTGAGTAGACAGTCTTCCTTAGATTGCCAGCCACATGATAAAAGAGTGTTTAGGAGTGCAGTTAGAAAACCAAACAATATCAAACCAATCCACTTGACTACCACCCTGTCTTAAATCTGCCCAAACCTTGCTAGTAGAGTACTTACCAATCTTCCCATCATTTGAACACCACATATACTGATCTTCTGAGTTAGGACACAATGTAGGAACAGGTATTGTAGACAGAATAGGGAATTCATTATACCAATTATGAGGCCAACACCATTGACCATCACTGACCATGTCTTTGATTTTCATGTTTAGACTCAGCCCAGCTTGATCAATGTATTCCATAGGTATAAATTTACTAAGAGATTCAGGTCCCCACCATTTATCATGCCAAAGGAAAATACTCTCACCATTTCCTACTTGGCATGTGACATGCTTTCTAACCTTATTTCTGAGATTCAAGATTTGTTTCCAGCCATGACTAGCACCTTTATCACTCTTAGCTTCCCACACACTGCAACTTTTTAAGTTTGTTTCATGAATCCATTTTGCCCATATTGTCTGCTTATTACTAGCAACATTCCACAGGTAGAGTACTCGGCTTTTAAGTGCGGCTAGGATCTTTTACACATTTAGATGAAGCGAGGGATTCGTCCATACCATCGGTAAAGTTTGAAAGACCACGACTGATCCTGAAAGGGAATGAATGGAAAAAATAGCATGTCGTATCAATTAAGAGTTTTGAGAATATTTTATTCTTTCCGGCTCGGTACAAAGCCTTCTTTAATTTATTGAAAGGTAGGAAACTAAAGTCAATTTCAAGTTGGGTCGAATTAATAAATGGGTCGTATATGTTTCAATAGTTGAGCAATGCTTATAGTAAAAAGGATTGTAATTGTTACTTAACGCAGTCTGACTGCCTCCACGTAAACGTCATATCAGCATTATCTTTCCACCATTTTTATCTCCATAATTGTTATCACAATTTTTACCGTCTATACGCATAACACATCCAAGTATCAACAACACACTTTCGTAAATTTTCATTTCATCTGGTGGTTTACACCACCCAACTCCCTCGTTTTTTTTGCTTTAACGCATGGTTGTTGAATGTTTCTACAATGATTCATGCATGGAGGTATGCGATAAGGCTGTACATTGCGTTTCATAAATGAGGTAATATGCACACGAATTTTGTGTTATAATTGGTTGTATCATATGTGTTTTACTTATTATTCTGCTAATGAGTATTCTTATTACTATATATATTAATTACCAAATAATAAGACGTCGTGTAGCATAGTGGGCCACACGCTTTTTTTTTGGCCTGGTAACACCCAGTCCACTCCCATTTTGGCCCAAGATCTTTACACTGCCTTTATACATATTCGGGAAGTTTCTTGATCATCCCAAATGATCAAACCGCATCTCTCTCTCTCTCTCTCTGCCGATTTATTATTGAAGCTGTGATTGTTATACTCGGTTGGTAGCGATTTATTGTTTGTTGAGGTGTGCAGGAACGATTATATCAGGTAATTTTTTTTAATTGTTTTGGTTTTAATTTTAGGTTATAAAGAAAACCATAATTGGTTTTGTGTGAGGGTTTGGTTGTTGATTCCATTTTGTTGTTGTTTATGCTGTTTTGTGTTCCTTCAGATTCAGGTATACAATGTTTCGTTTTTTTAAAGAAATTTGGATTTGCTAAATGTTTGGATAAAAAATATAAGATTTTTGGTTAAGAAAAATACTTTTTTGACTGACTTTGTTATTTCATAAGTTGGTTTTAGAGTTGATGAGGTCGTTTGGTTCCAGGTTTTGGTTCGCCTTAATATTGCTTTTACTTTAATACTCAGTGGCTCTTACCATGGTTTATTTATTTAGTTATGTTTTGTGATTGGGACTTGAGACAACAGGCTCCTGTCCACACTCAACAAATTCCTGACTGTTGCTTTTCAGTAGAGAATCTTTTATTTTTTTTTCTAAGGTTGTAATATACAAGGTTCGCAATAGGTTTCTATTACTTTTGTGGTACTTGCTACGCTGTAAATGATGCTTTATTTTTCATGTTTTCTTTAGGAAAAATACCGATTATAGTTGAAAGAAGCCTTGTCGATCCTGATCAGGTTTGTTTGAACCAGGCGGTTATTTCAAACTCATAGAGTTGATTGCGTATGCTATTGGTCTTTGGGATTTGTTGATTTACGGTTATATTCTTTGTATTTACAGGATTCTCCAATTAGGTCTTTTGAAGATGGCGTCACATCTTTAAGGGTTGGTAGTATCCTTCTTGATCTTTAGCGGTAGACTATACTCATACGAGTATCCATCTTGATCTTCTTTATAATGCAGTGTTCATTGTAAGACGATTCTCGCCATTTCCTTTTGCTTTATACATTTTATATTTTTCACATCTGTTTCACTGATTACTTTTCAAAATTTTGATCAGGGGAAAAATAACAAGAAATTTTATTGGGTGCCAGAAGGGAGTGCTGTTGAACATATATATGACTAAATCTATGAAGGTAAACACACTGCGGTTCTTTTTCGACTTATCACAATTCACAGTTGCTATAAACTATGATGTCATCAAACTATATATTTTGTTTTTTGAAACATTTAAATACACTTATGAATGAATTAAATTATATTCCCAAGGATGAGAATTGTAGTGGAGTATTTTTTTTTTTGAAGTTTATATGCTTATATACATATTGACATATATTTAAAAGGGGAAAAAGAGTTGATTAATTGTCAAGTGTTTTGGTCTTTTTCAGTTCACCAAATGTCAGGCATTCAATTCCCCCAAAGCATATGCAAAGGCCTAAGGAGTCTGTTCAAAATACTCTGCCACATTTCAATGATAAACGTTAACAAAATTCTTCTGTGCACCACGTGAAGGTCAACATGCACAGACGTTTATTGGAGGTAAGTTGTCATACAGGTTTACCTTAGAACGACTTTTGGTATCGGATATTTGATGTTGATATTTGAGTTTGGTTTTCAGAGTACCTCTTATGATGGTAAAGACTAATTTATTATCGACTGTGATTGTGACATACGGGGAGAAGAATGAGAAAGGGAGTGATGAAGAGGTTATGGCTTTGGACTTTCGAGTTCTGCCCACATTGATCACACAAGAGGTAATTTGTTTACTTATTAACAATTCGGTTGTACACATTGATCACACAAGATGTAATTTGTTTAGTTATTGTAAATATTGTTTGGATTGTTTCAGCAAGTAAACAAGGGATGCTCATTGGTCTCAAAATGTAACTGCTACTTCGTTGCAACCTAAGCAACATCAAATTGTTGGTGCCATTCCGCCTGCCCTCAATAGTCGGCCAAAATAAAAGCCACAGGTCAGTCATCCTACACATTTCATTTTAACTTGGGTAATTTAATTTTAGCTACAACAGGAAATATGAAAACATTGGATGAGAAAAAGGAGTTGTTTTTACAATATGCCTGTATTGTTTTCAAAATTGGTTAAAGATTTGATTTTTATGTAAATCAACATTATGGTTTTAACTATTTGTGTTTTCATAAATTGGTTATTTTGAAATTTAGGTGGATTACGACAACTTATTTGTAGTGAAACTTAGGCCTGATTACAACAGCTTATTGTGTTTTTCAATTGTAATGAGCCAATAAGCTGCTTAATTAAATACAGTTGTAATGGAGAAGCTTGAATAGGTGTTTTTCTTCATGGCAATGATAGATTACAACCGTATACGATGTAATAAAGTTTGTTTGTTTGTTTTAAATAACTGAATGACTCATCATGTTAGTCAAATTCTGATTACATGAAACTCATTATTGACGACTTTAAGCGCAATGCCAAACACTCTCTTAGATCTGTTTAGGTACCAAACTGAAAAATGTTAAGCAAATTCTTTTTTCTGAAAATATTGCTATTTATGTCTAACATAAGTTTTCAATTGTTTTTTTTTGTCTTTTGATTCTTATCTGAGGCAAACTTTGTTTGCAGGGGTTTATGGGGGCGTAAATTTCTTCAAGGGGTTAATCAACTCAAATACAGCTTACTAATTAAAAAATATTGGCATTCATATGGTGCAATTATAGATGAATCGTGAGAGCAGGCGGTACCTACTATCGACAAATACCATACTTTATGTAGCCTTTTAGGTTGTTTTGTTGTCAATGTTTTAAGCTGAATGCCAAATTAACTTTTGCAGGGAATTTGTTTGGTTCGTGCGACGTATGAGGATTCTGTCGACAGATTCGAGATCACGATCGTGCGGAACAGCTCACTTTGAGCCTATGTATATCGATGAAACCGCTGGCTGAAACAAATCAGGTATATCTGACTAATGTTTCAGATTTGTGATCATATACATGTTGCATTTATGAACTGCTTCCTATCTATCTAGGTTCATGTTTGATAGATTTTTGGTCAAAATGTTGAATGACTGTAAAATGGGTCAAATTGGGTTCATAGGTCTTAGGAGGAAACATTAGGTATTTGATTTATAATAATGTTTTGTTGTCTTTTATAACGTTAATATTTTCACTCCCTCACCACAGCAGACTCGTACAAATACACCATTCACCACCATTTTTCCCTACAGTGGCCATTTCCCTGTAATTTAGTTAGTTAGCTTTCTGACATAATGAGGACGGAGAGTGCGGGAAATATCTTTTTGTTGCTGGATCAGGCATCTTTGGTAAATAGTATGTAAGCCCGTGCATTCTGATATGTTACTACATGATATGTCTTTGAAAGTGTCACACCATAGATTGCCCGATTCATGTAACTGAATGATGCCTCTAACAATAATTTGCCTAAGAAATGTAAGGCCTATAATAACGCGTCAATTATACGGTATGTGTAGTAACAGTGTGTCTGATATCGTGGTGTGTCTACCTACAGTAACGAAGTCTACAAAACAAAAAGACTAAAGATTGAAGAATGTAATAGACAAAAATATTATTATATCATCAACACTTATTTAATAAAAAAAATCTGAAACATATATAGATTCAACAGTTCAACATCATGATCTTTTTCATGATTTTTAGTAATCATAACTCTAAAGTTGATTCAACTCCTAAAATAGCAATTGACTAACTTTCGTTATAGAAAGTAATAAATTAATCCGACATATTTCGTCTTTTTATAGTGCTAATATGTTTCATTTTATTTCGTAGAAACACGCGTCAAGGCGTAAATGGTTGTCCGTCAAACGTTCAGATTCATTTTGAGTTTTGGGTCTGCTGCAAATTTGGCTCAGGTCTGCTGCAATCTATATATGTTTCTATTATAAATGACAGGATCTATTGCAAATGAGTGAGAGTATCTCCTGCAATTGGTTCAGTGAGAGTATCTACTGCAATTATTGTGACATTTTCTTTGACTTCAATAATGTTTCAAATAGTTCAAGTGTTGAAACATGACCTTAGCTTGTGGACCATATGTTTGGTTGTGCTGTTTGCTATTATTTTGTAAGTTTACACTTGATGTTATATTTTTAACTCTTGGTTACGCAAACTTTTTTACATCAATATTTCTGTGTTAAAATCTTAACTAAATTCTTCGCCAAATACAGCGTGCCGCCGCAACGCGGCGGCCAACGCCCTACTCGTTCTATGTAAATAATAAATAAATATGTCAAATGAATCTTCATTATGCAGTTTTTATTCCTTAATTTAAGTGTGCATTGTAATGTGCTTATATTATGTGAAATGATCGATCACAAAGATAAAATAATATCCCGTACTCCCTCCGTCTCATATTAACTGTCCACTTTGATTTTTTAGATTTTTTTTCAACTCTGACCTTAAATATTTTTTTCATGTTATTTAATAATTGATGTAAAATATATGAATAGATTGAGTTTAAATGTATTTTCATTGACGTAAAATATTATATAACACAAAGAAAAATATTTAAGGTTAAAGCTGAAAAAAAGAATTAAAAACTTAAAACTGGACAATTAATATTGGACGGAAGTAGTAGTTAATTAATAATTACTGCAATATAACTATTTTTTTAAAGAGTTTAAGTTACTAGATCTTTATTTTTTCATTCTTGAAGAATGGTTTGTGATATGAGTTTTTATACTGGAATAAACATGTACAATGGCCTAGAGACACATCTTGTAAAGACGTCAAATCTTTAAACTTCACTTTATGCATATTTAAGGGTAATAAAAGAAAGATTAGAAACTTTTTTTTTTTAATTTCATCAAAATAGAATTTACATCGTGGTTGAAGTCAAACGAGTAACAAGCTGCGCCGCTAACTCTTTTTGGAATCAAATACTTACATCTCCAAATAGACAAGAAAGCTTCATCCGTTTAATTGTTTATCAAAATAAACATATTCAATAACTATACTTGACACATAACGAAAACAAAAAATTAGAATATATCTCCACCACCAAGATATGCACAAGGTTATTGAAATGTAAGTGTGAAGGTTCTTTTGTTGCATATACCAAAACTATAAGGAGCTGCAATATAAGATATAGAGGCACATGCGAATTTAGTTTTGGATAAAATACGTGGGCCATGGCTGCTGTGATTACAATAGTGGAAGTGCTACGTGTCATGTTTTAAAGGGTGTTGTTGCCACGTCAGCAGCTAGGTAGGATGCCGTATACGATTTTTCTGGATAATGTTTCTGTATATGATTGATCGCTGTTTTGTCGTTTTGTGATGTATGGTACACGCGCTCACACGCCGTGCATGTCGGACGAAATCTTGTGGATAACGCACCTTGCATATTTTTTAGTATAAAATGTTCTTTTGACAACTTGCAAGTACAATGTTGATTTAAAAATCACACTTGGTTCTTAAAAAAAGGTTTTGATTTTGTGGCTGTGAGTTTGTAATACGTTTGATGAATATGGTTGTCATTTGTTTCTTAATCTTCTAATCGTTAAGTTCGAAAATTGGTTAATATTCGCAGAGCCGTATTCGAGGGTGTGCGAGGTGTGCTACCGCACAGGGCCTCAAAATTTTAGGGGCCTCAAAATATATAGCCCTTTATATATTTTAGAGCGTCAAAATATGCTTCCAACTTCAAAATGTTAACGATATATGAAATTATGCTCTAAATATCATCTTAAAGTGGTCAAGAGTGACGAAAAACCTATTAAAACATAAAGCTGGATGGTTACAATAAATTTTCATCATCATGTTTGGGCCTCATGAAATTTTTTGCACAGGGCCTCCGCTAACTCAGCTACGGCACTGAATATTCGTTTGATAGAAAGTTTATACAATATGAATAATGAAGATAAAGTTTATACATGTGACATTTTCACGGTGTCAGCCAGTCAAATTTGGTGCAAAGGGGGCGATGATGATTGCATGTAGTGTGCGTTTGGTATGCTGCGAGGAATGATAATGGGTATGAGTTTGATAGTAGTGGTGAGTCCCTCAACTATGAAAGATCCATTCCCCCCTCAAAAGTTGTATATGGAGTATGGAATATATTAGACTTTTATAGTCATAGTTGTGGGCCCAGGCATCCTAAACAAACACAAACTATCACTTTCATAGTGATAGTTTGATTCCCTTAGTAGGAAACCAAACTCACTTACACTTTGTTAATTTAATTCTAGAGCAAAAGTTTAAATAAAGGTCAAGGACAAAAGCAGAAAATCGTACATGATCAAATGGACTGTTAACGTAATTCTTGTACATATTAAAAGATAAGTTCCAATGAAAATTGATACAAAACATGTGGAGTTATACATATTTAATATTTTACTGATGCATGGACAACCCTGTTTATATACATATATTAATCAGTAATCACCTTTCATATTCATAGTTTGATAAGTATACTACCAAAGAAATTATTTCTTTTTTCTTCTAAAGTTCTCTTAATTACTACGTATAAAACTAGGACTATTTGGACAATTCATGCTTGCTGAGAGATCTTTCTTGCAACTTGTAGTGTGCTTGCTGAGAGATCTTTTTCTTGCAACTTGTAGTGTTTAAGTATAGATTCGTGTAAAGAGAGCTACGTACGAACTGTACTAATGATATAACGTTCGTGTTTTAATGATCCTGTCAACTTCAGTTAGGCTGTCATAGAGTAAATTATCTTCTTTTAAATTGAGATTAAATGTATTGGTTGACTAAAATAAACTTGTACCCGCAAGTTGGATTAGTTGCACTAACCTACTATGCTAGGAGTTTCCAAAATAAATGTTTTGTTTAATTTTTTTTCTTTGTTGTTGCACATAAACTTGGACTTTCATATTATTACAAATATGGCATTATTTTCACAAAAATAGATTTAAATTTTTCTTTATTCTTAATCTTAACTACTATGTATAGCTTCAACTCTGCTTTTTTACATTCTATCGATTAGTATCACTTCTAGTTCTGGGATCATTGTAGGTTAATATTAAACTACATATTAATGACTAAGACAATGATAATTTGTGACAAAAGTTATAAATAGATTCTAATTTGGTGATAAAAATAAACAAGCTAATGATGAAATTAATGAAATCATGCTAAAAAATTATCATCTTTGTATATGCATGCATGATTGAATAAGTTGGTTTATTACTTTAAATCTGAAACTAAATCAAATAACACATGTTCGTTTGTATACGGGAACGAGCCGTGTAAGGAAGCGGGGATATAGCAAGTAAGCAGAAAGGTTCTCCTTTTAGGACCGACTACAACAAGCTCACGACTCTAATAGAAAGAAAGGGCAAGCTCTCTGCTCTATTTGCTTGCAATGCTACGCCTATCAAAGTTGGCGAACGCTTCAATTCTGTAACCTTAGACTCGTTACGTTGTTCGACTGAACTCGTTGGCTCCATGTCTATCGAAAGTAGGTAACCTTCTTCACCGTTGGTTCTGCGTCAAGGTGATCCAAGTGGTATAATTTGACTCTTGATCACTCAATATTAGTCATATACTCCTGATGTTATAAACGACTTATCGTGTATGGATGAGTCATATATAGTATGAGCGAACTTTGGCCTAACGGTTTCCTAAACGCAAAAAATATTCCAAGTTCAGTTCTTGAATGAAAATTCAGGTGTATTAGGAGTAATCGCTACGATTAATATGTAAGTATTCGTTTTCTAAATCAGAAATATAATTAGATCGAGCAAACTCGAAGACATATATTATGGGCTTGGGCCAATAATTTAGATAGTGACTATTCCCATAAAGTCCATACTGCTTATACTGTGGTTTCAGTTTCACCGTTTCACTGTGCGCGTCTAATTTGCATATCCTCTATGGGAATGAAAGAATTATAGTGGTAATGATTCTAAGTGTTTGGTTAATATGAGGGGCCCACATTATATGAGAATGAAAGATGGATATTATCCATACTCCATAGGAGTTAAAAAAGGGAGGTATGACTCTATCATAGGTGAGGGGCCCACCACTACTATCAAACTCACAGTCATTGTGATTCACGGCAGCATACCAAACGCAAATTAACGAATAAACTAACGCTTAATAAATGTTCCCAAAATTAAGTTTTACGAAGTACTCGATACGCAAAGCAATTTTCTTAAACCAACTTAACAAGTTAAGAAATCAAGGTTCTATCATATTCGTGGATTACTCATTAGAGTTAGTTAGTAAACATATATTTTACTTGTCATAAAATGATAGCTAAAGACTCAGACTAATGAAAAGAGAATTACAAGTGCGTGTGACCTTAATAGTCACTATCAACTAATAACAAGAAAATACATATAATAATAAACCGCGCCGGCGTAAAAAAATGAAGAGTTTGATGGCAATGAAATACTGGTATGATATCGGACCAGCTGTTAAATATCATACAAGAAGTTACTAAAAAGTTTCATGTGTTCGGCTTGCAGTGAAATGGCAATAGACAAGCTCCCATCGTTGATTGGGCTTGGTAACACATAACAAAAACCTTCAAATGGGATCCAAACAGGCCCCATGTATATCGGTCGGCCCAACCCAAAGTCAGCATCGTACATTGGGAGCCTAGTCCAACTGGTTATTCCTAGATTGGGACATTTGAACGTATGAGCCCCACGAACCAAAGCCTTCAAATCAGGTTGTAGTTCCAAATAGTCGAGTGCTGACTTTAGATAATCATTGTTCATCTTTACTAATGCATCATGTATTTTACTAGCAGCGTACCAACTAGGATTAGATTGAATCTCATTTGCTAGTGCTATTGGAGCTGTTGTGAATATAACATTCCCAAGATACCCCGGCTGTAGAGCGGGCTGGAGGCGGGCCCGCCCATCGGTGGCAATGTAAAGCTTAGTCTCCCCATTATCTGAAAGCCCACGGGCTTTACAAGCACACTTCCAAACATGGCCCGAGAGCATTTCAAAGGTGGTGTAGCTTATTTGTGATTTCTCTTTAAGCATGTTAAGTTGGTCTCGTGTCAATTTGAAGACTGAGATTGAGGTCTCATTTGATGGGCCTTCAAGTGGCAATTTCATTTGTGGACCAGGATGGTACTCAATGTGCTCGAAAATGGGTCGTGGTGGGTCCCGAGCACGGAGTATGGTCCGGTCTATGAAGGGCGGAAGAGTCACGTCAAGGCCACGAGCCATACAGGACCATGTGTTGATGAAGTGCATCCCAGATAACCCATCAGCAACACGATGGTGTATCCCAACTCCTAGCGAAACTCCCCCACATTTGAAGTAAGTTACCTGATCCAATACACTTACCACATTTGTGATTTTACCAAAAATAGTGTAGGCTGATTTCACATTTTTGATTCATTGAGCGTATCAGTTTATATATTTTGATTTCTTTTAATCCCCGCAAGCTGCACCTAGAATCAACTTATAATCTAGAAGTACAGTTTTTAATGAGTATATCACCGCAAACCTGACTCGTTGCCATCCTAAGTTCACTTCAACAGTTTATATTTATAAAAGTATACATAGATACCTGTAAAACCGTCAATGGGTAGGATTCAATTCCCAACGAGTAATCAACCGTTGGAACTAGTTTCCGAAGCTCCGAAGAGGGCGCAAAGTCACCAAAATCATCAACCACTCCATCAGATTCAGCTTCCACAAACAACACGCCTTGTCCTTGACAATCGATCTCAACCCGACCATTTTCATCTTCCTTCAAACGTCCTCCCATTGGATAAAACACAACCAACGCCTTACTTAAAGCGTCCTTCACCACTTTCATATCAAAGAATTTGTTAGCGACATTGGGACGGTAGATATACACTCTTGATGAGTGAACATCCGGGACAATCAGGTCGAGGTTAGAGCTCCATAGCTTTATCCTTGACATCTCCCTCGCTGGCATCACCATAGTCGATTCTCTTACCACTATCTTCATACCTTAAATATCGAACTGCAAAGTATAAGAGTTCCTAAGAATCTATTATGATAAAATTTGTAATTTAATTAGTGTCTAAATAAGATATCTAACTTTGTGTATGGTTCCCAAGACTTCAAATATAGAAACATGGATGAGCCAGGTCGTCAATTGACCTCGTGCCAAAAATGTGAGGCTGTCTCTAGTCATATATTTATAGTTTTATCAACACCACACAATGTCAAAATGTGATTAGCCAAGATAAATTTACTGAGTTTTCAAATATCTCAACAACTAACAATTTTGTTTCTATAATAACATGGTAATCTGGTGTAAGGGATATATAAGAGAGTTTTTTGTTTCTCAACAACTAAACAATATTTATAGTTTTTTCTATAATAACATGACCAATATATATACAAATTTTGGATTTTAATAGAGGGACATTAGTGATGGTTGTCCCAAATCAAGCTAAACACATGATAATCTAGAGAGAGAAATAGAAAATAAACTAGAGAGAGAAAAATGAGAGAAAATGTTTTTCTTATTAAGAGCAGTAATACCTCGTAACAATGATACATCCCAAAAGACAACACTTGATACTGCTAAGTCAAAAGACTTCATGGTTATTATAGGCACATAACATTGGAAAGAAAGTATGATACCATTCACATATCATACAACAATTTACTAAAATGCTTCATGTGTTCAGCTTGCAGTGAAATGATAATCGTCATACCCCCGTCATTGTTCGGGCTTGGTAACACATAACAAAGACCTTCGAATGGGATCAAAGCAGGCCCCATGAAAATAGGTCGGCCCCATCCAAAATCAGCCTCATATATCGGAATTTTTCCCCAACTACTTATCCCAATATTAGGACATTTAAACGACTGCGCGCCACGATCAATAGCATTCAGATCAGTCTGTAGTTCCAAATAGTCGATCGCTGACCTCATATAATCATTATTCCTTTGTGTTATCGCCTCATGTATTTTACTGGCAGCGTACCAAGTAGGGTTTGATTGAAGCTTGCCTGCTACGGCTATTGGAGTGGCCATTACTATAGCATTTCCGAAATATCCGGGTGGCAATGTAGGCTGAAGGCGAGTCCGCCCATCTNATTGAACTGCAAAGTATAAGAGTTCCTAAGAATCTATTATGATAAAATTTGTAATTTAATTAGTGTCTAAATAAGATATCTAACTTTGTGTATGGTTCCCAAGACTTCAAATATAGAAACATGGATGAGCCAGGTCTGTCAATTGACCTCGTGCCCAAAATGTGAGGCTGTCTCTAGTCATATATTTATAGTTTTATCAACACCACACAATGTCAATAACTAACAATATTGTTCCTATATATAATAACATGGTAATCTGGTGTAAGGGATATATAAGAGAGTTTTTTGTGTCTCACATGACCAATATATATACAAATTGGATTTTAATAGAGGGACATTAGTGATGGTTGTCCCAAATCAAGCTAAACACATGATAACCTAGAGAGAGAAATAGAAAACAAATTAGAGAGAGAAAAATGAGAGAAAATGTTTTTCTTATTAAGAGCAGTACTACCTCGTAACAATGATACATCTTAAAAGACAACACTTGATACTGCTAAGTCAAAAGACTTCATGGTTATTATAGGCACATAACATTGGAAAGAAAGTATGATACCATTCACATATCATACAATAATTTACTAAAATTCTTCATGTGTTCAGCTTGCAGTGAAATGATAATCGTCATACCCCCGTCATTGTTCGGGCTTGGTAACACATAACAAAGACCTTCGAATGGGATCAAAGCAGGCCCCATGAAAATAGGTCGGCCCCATCCAAAATCAGCCTCATATATCGGAATTTTCCCCCAACTACTTATCCCAATATTAGGACATTTAAACGACTGCGCGCCACGATCAATAGCATTCAGATCAGTCTGTAGTTCCAAATAGTCGATTGCTGACCTCATATAATCATTGTTCCTTTGTGTTATCGCCTCATGTATTTTACTGGCAGCGTACCAAGTAGGGTTTGATTGAAGCTTGCCTGCTACGGCTATTGGAGTGGCCATTACTATAGCATTTCCGAAATATCCGGGTGGCAATTTAGGCTGAAGGCGAGTCCGCCCATCCACAGGAATGTAGACCATGGTGTCCTGATCATATGTGAGCCCACGGGCTTTACACACCTTCTTCCATATATGGCCAGCTAGCATTTCGTAAGAGCTGTAGTTGATTGTGTTGTCATCTTCTTTGCATTTCTCTTTGAGTATGTTAACATGGTCTCGTGTCATCTTGAAAATGGAGGTGATGGATTCATCTGATGAGGTCTTGAGTAGAACAGGTGAGTTCAATGGTGGAGGAGGGTGATATTCAACGTGCTCGAAGATAGGCTGTGGTGGGTCCCGAGCACGGAGGAGGGCCCGGTCTATGTAGGGTGGGAGAGTGATGTCAAGGCCACGGGCCACTTCCGACCAAGAGTTGATGACATGTTGTGCAGATAAGCCATCTACAACACGATGGTGCATCCCAACTCCTAAGGAAACTCCCCCACATTTGAAGTAAGTTACCTGCTCAAATTTACATCTCACAATCAGATATAGCTCAAATCTATTAGATGACTCAAGCCTACTTGTGGACTTAGGGTCCATTACGTTTAGGGTTATATTTGTGTTGCTTATTATCAAAGTTACGTGTCTATTAGTATAAATAGACATGCAATCTCATGAATGCAATCACAATTAAGCTTGGTCCCTAATAAAATTTACACTATTTTTCTTACTTGATTAAAAGGTCATAGTTTCATACCTGCATGAGCAGCAAAGGATACGATTCAATTCCTAGTGAGTAGTCAACCGTTGGGATGAGTTTAAGAAACTCCAATCTGGGTGCAAAATCACCGAAATCATTGATAACACTATCAGACTCGGCTTCAACAAACAACACACCTTGTCCTTGACAATCGATCTCAATCCTTCTATTTTGGTCTTTCTTAAATCGTCCTGCCACAGGGTAAAATGGAACCAAAACCCTGCTCAGAGCCTCCTTCATCACTGTGGTATCAAAGAAGTTGGCAGCAGTGGTGACGTTTGGATGGTAGAAATAAACGGTTAATGTGTGATACTCGGATGGCAAAAGGTCGAGGTTAGAGTTCCATAGCTTTATATTCGGTGTGTCCTCTGCTGGTCTCACTAACGTGGATTCTTTCACCTTGATCTTCATCATCTGTATTATAATTTAGCCAACTGCAAAATTATCAAATCCTATATATATGCTTTAATATATGTCAAATAATGTAATTGGTTGCCTTTGTCATTCATGATCAATGCTCCATCCGTCCCATATTAAATGTCCACTTTTGACTTTTGGAGTCTGTTTTCTTCAACCTTTCACCTTAAATATTTTTGTTTGTATTATATAATACTTGATAAAAATTATATTTAATGAAAATACTTTTAAAACTCAATTCATTCATATATTTTGCATCAAATATTATATAACATACATAAAAATATTTAAAGTCAAAATTTATAAAAAAAGACTTTGAAAAGTCAGAGTGGACATTTAATATGGGACGGAGGGAGTTCTGTATATACGAGAGATTCCCTAACTTTCGGGACTAGATATGACTAGCTATACAATGATATTCACATGCTATTTACATTCTACATTTAATTGTGGAATGTACTTTGTTACAAATAATGTATTTAATACATCCCACAGTTGCATCGGCAGGATGGCGAATACGGCTGTTTGATAAAAACTATTATTTAGCACTGAATGGTTCAAGGTTGCTGAATGATTCAAGGTTGCTGAATGATTATGATTCTGAATGAAACATATTGTTTGACAACCATTTTGAAAGAAAAACAATAAGATTACCGGTATGACTTCTTTTTATGGTTAGCACTTCATAAAATATGTAATTTAATAAATGTTTTGACATGATAGACGTTTTAATTCAACCAAAGTTAGCAAGAAAACAATTTAGATAAACATGAAAAAAGAAGAAAAAAAAAGCATGGTACAAGTACAACATGAAAAAAGAAGAAAAAAAGTATAGTACAAGTACAACATGAAAAAGGAAATGATAACACAGTAATCTGCTACTGCTACTGAATGGGAGACTACACTTTTGACGCTGGCCCACTAAGAAGTAAATTGAACCATCCAGCGCCTATGTTTTTGGTATCAAACAACTTCTCACTGACCGACTAGGAGATGCCCACTTAATTATCCAATTAAGTGGCTATCAAACACCTTGAAAGTCATCAAACAACACTTGGGGATGACTTTTGGTAAATATGTCGGCAATTTGATAACGAGATGGAACATGAAGAACCCGTATCTCTCACGAGATACTTTTTCACGTACAAAATTAATATTCATTTCTATGTGTTTAGTACGTTGATGTTGAACCGGATTGCCACATAAAAAAATAGCACTAGCATTGTCGCAAAATATAAGAGTAGCTTTCGGAATGGGACAATGTAGTTCACATAGTAAATTATGAATCCAACAAGAATCCGATACCACATTTCCAAACCCACGATTGTTGGCTTCGGCACTTGACCGAGAAAGAGTGGGTTGTCTTTTGGATGACCATGACATGAGATTATCACCAAAGAAAACGCAATAGCCCGAAGTTGAGCACCGGGTATCGAGGCACCCGCCCCAATATGCATTTGTGTAGGCAACAAGCCGATTAACAGGTGACTTAGAAAAATAAAGACCATAGTCAAGTTTACCTTGTAAGTAGCGAATGATACGTTTAAGAGCATGAATATGACTTTCACGTAGAGCATGCGTGTGTAAACATATTTGTTGAACCATGTAAGAAATATCAGGCCGAGTAAATGTAAGGTATTGCAACGCGTCTGCTAGGTTACGATAGTGAGTAGGGTTTGAAAAAATACCTGAAGTAGCACTTAATTAGTTTAGAAGTAAAAGTTTATTTTATTTTATTTTATTTTTTTGAAAATGAGTTGATCATCAAATTGAGAAAATAAAAGGTTTATTCTAATACAAGACTTTTATGCACGTTTAAATTTCGTGGCATACACTGCCTATTTACTCAGGTACCTAAAATCAACTACGTGGTGGTATTAATCCTTTTTTGCTAAAATGTAAAATATGCTGTGTCAATATTTGTTACACGTATGATGGTTGTATACTTGGAAAAGTAATTTGTTATTAAATAAACTAGTTATAATGCCCGCGCACGCGCGGGGTTTTTTTTTTTAAATTTTCTTGAATGATGTATTTTTATTTATTAAAAAACAAATAATTTAATATTTTTTTTTGATTTATGATTCTTAATTATATTTGTTTATTATTAAAGATAATCATTTAAAAAGTTTATCCTATTGTTAGTTGCATCTTATCTATAATTCTTTATATTTATCTTCTACTTGTGTAGTATTTATCAACAAAAGGAGTTTATAAATATTACTAAATGAGGGAAGGTTGAGTTTTTTAAAATGAAAAAGTCCCCGCTTGGGGTTTTGTTTTATTATATAAAAGATTAAAATTTTCTTTTTCAAAAACTTTGTTTTCAAGACGAACAAGGTGGTTGCCCCCGCGCGCCAGGTCGAGTTCGAACGTACACATTTCTTATGCTTTATTTTGAGATTGCCTGTTTTGCAATACCAACGTTTTTGCCTTTCATTAACAATTGTCAATGGTGTGTGGTCAAAAGCTGTTGCTGTTGTCAAAATTATTGCAGAATGCGTGTCAAAATTATTGTCAAAATTATTGCAGAATGCCTGTCATGGGGTCTATCAGCATTTTCTTTACCAAGGTTTTTGTCTTTCATTAACAGTTGAAGAATGTGTGGTCAATCTTTTTTGCCATTGTTTTTAATGGTTGTTTAAGGCTAAATGTAGCTGTTTATTGTTAAGAGGAGCATCGAGTTTTCACTTCAGACAGTCATCTGTAATTTTTTCTTTCTAATCCTGTTTAGAATCTTTTTCTTGGGTAGAACAGCTTGAATTTCTACCACTTCTTTTTCGGGTACTTTGGTTATTTAAAAGGAAACATTACTATTGTTTGATAATCCCTCCGTCTCAAAATTATTGTCATGAGAGAGAAAACACAAAATTGAATAACAGTGGGGACACTTTAATTTTCAACCACTAAAATGAAATATTTCTCCACTAGATTCTCTAGTTTTTACTTAATAAGAAAAGTGGACAATTATTTTAGGACAACTCGAAAAGGAAATGTGGACTATAAATATGGGACGGAGGGAATATCAGTTATCAATCATAGTTTTAACTGTTTTCTCTATAATGGATGCTTTTCTTTCACTTGTTGAATTATCTTTTTCCGCAGATTCTTTTTTTCTAAAGCTACTCCCGGTAAGGAGAGACCCTCCCAATTTTACTGTCACGTCAACTTTCTCTCTCCAGCGACTTTCAGGCGATTGGGTGCCTCAGTAATGGCGACCAACATCAATTTTTTTTAAACATTTTTAACACAAACTCAAATTTCATTAATAATTAAAACGTTACATAATAATTCAAATAAAATAAAAACATTACAATAAAATTCAAATAACTTTAAAACATTACGATAATAAAACGACTAAACTAGGTTGTGATTATGACAATGCTAAATGTCTTCCACCAAATCGGCTTTGAGGTCTAGATAAGTTGTTTTGTTGCATATCTCCCTGGTAATTTTCAACGATTCCGCATGCGTTCTTATGTGATCATAAGAACGGTTCTGCTTCGCTGGAAAGAATACGGGAGATATCACCTGCTCTTCGTCCTGAATTATCATATTATGCAATATGATACATGTGTACATTATATGTGATAGACGCTCTTTGTCAAACCCTTTAGCCGGATGTTTAATCATTAGCCACTTCTTCTTTATTACACCAAAAGCACGTTCCAGATCTTTCCTTGTTGCTTCGTGCATCGTCTTATGCAATATTCGCTTGTGATCATTCGTCCCTGGATTTTTAATGGACTTCATAATAACGGAATATTCTGGATATATCCCATCAGCAAGATAATATCCCCGTTTATAAGTCACGCCGTTAGCAACGAATTCCACATCCGATGCTCTCTCAGTTTTGATATCATTGACAATATGCGATTTACGAAAAACATTTACGTCGTTATTCATACCGGAGACACCAAAGAACGCATGCCAAATCCATAAATCTTGTGTCATTTTGGTCTTTCTTAAATCGTCCTGCCACAGGGTAAAATGGAACCAAAACCCTGCTCAGAGCCTCCTTCATCACTGTGGTATCAAAGAAGTTGGCAGCAGTGGTGACGTTTGGACGGTAGAAATAAACGGTTAATGTGTGATACTCGGATGGCAAAAGGTCGAGGTTAGAGTTCCATAGCTTTATATTCGGTGCGTCCTCTGCTGGTCTCACTAACGTGGATTCTTTCACCTTGATCTTCATCATCTGTATTATAATTTAGCCAACTGCAAAATTATCAAATCCTATATATATGCTTTAATATATGTCAAATAATGTAATTGGTTGCCTTTGTCATTCATGATCAATACTATATATACGAGAGATTCCCTAACTTTCGGGACTAGATATGACTAGCTATACAATGATATTCACATGCTATTTACATTCTACATTTAACTGTGGAATGTACTTTGTTACAAATAATGTATTTAATACATCCCACAGTTGCATCGGCAGGATGGCGAACACTAACGGCTGTTTGATAAAAACTATGATTTAGCACTGAATGGTTCAAGGTTGCTGAATGATTCAAGTTTGCTGAATGATTATGATTCTGAATGAAACATATTGTTTGACAACCATTTTGAAAGAAAAACAATAAGATTACCGGTATGACTTCTTTTTATGGTTAGCACTTCATAAAATATGTAATTTAATAAATGTTTTGACATGATAGACATTTTAATTCAACCAAAGTTAGCTAGAAAACAATTTAGATAAACATGAAAAAAAAAGAAAAAAAAGCATAGTACAAGTACACATGAAAAAAGAAGAAAAAAAGTACTAGTACAAGTACAACATGAAAAAAGAAATGATAACATAGTAATCTGCTACTGCTAGAGACTACACTTTTGACGCTGGCCCACTAATAAGTAAATTGAACCATCCAGCGCCTATGTTTCTGGTAAAAAACTTCTCACTGACAGACTAGGAGATGCCAATTAAGTGGCTATCAAACACCTTGAAAGTCATCAAACAACACTTGGAGATGACTTTTGGTAAATATGTCGGCAATTTGATAACGAGATGGAACATGAAGAACCCGTATCTCTCACGAGATACTTTTTCACGTACAAAATTAATATTCATTTCTATGTGCTTAGTACGTTGATGTTGAACCGGATTGCCACATAAAAAAATAGCACTAGCATTGTCGCAAAATATAAGAGTAGCTTTCGGAATGGGACAATGTAGTTCACGTAGTAAATTATGAATCCAACAAGAATCCGATACCACATTTCCAAACCCACGATTGTTTGCTTCGGCACTTGACCGAGAAAGAGTGGGTTGTCTTTTGGATGACCATGACATAAGATTATCACCAAAGAAAACGCAATAGCCCGAAGTTGAGCACCGGGTATCGAGGCACCCTCCCCAATCTTATTTGTGTAGGCAACAAGCCGATTAATAGGTGACTTAGAAAAATAAAGACCATAGTCAAGTTTACCTTGTAAGTAGTGAATGATACGTTTAAGAGCATGAATATGACTTTCACGTAGAGCATGCGTGTGTAAACATATTTGTTGAACCATGTAAGAAATATCAGGCCGAGTAAATGTAAGGTATTGCGACACGTTTGCTAGGTTACGATAGTGAGTAGGGTTTGAAAAAATACCTGAAGTAGCACTTAATTAGTTTAGAAGTAAAAGTTTATTTTATTTTATTTTATTTTTTTGAAAATGAGTTGATCATCAAATTGAGAAAATAAAAGGTTTATTCTAATACAAAAGAATTTAATGCACCTTTAAATTTCGTGGCATATACTGCCTATTTACTCACGTACCTAAAATCAACTACGTGGTGGTATTAATCCTTTTTTGCTAAAATGTAAAATATGCTGTGTCAATATTTGTTACACGTATGATGGTTGTATACTTAGAAAAGTAATTTGCTATTAAATAAATTAAAATTTTCTTTTTCAAAAACTTTGTTTTCAAGACGAACAAGGTGGTTGCCCCGCGCGCTGCGGCAGGTCGAGTTCGAACGTACACATTTCTTATGCTTTATTTTGAGATTGCCTGTTTTGCAATACCAACGTTTTTGCCTTTCATTAACAATTGTCAATGGTGTGTGGTCAAAAGCTGTTGCTGTTGTCAAAATTATTGCAGAATGCGTGTCATGGGGTCTATCAGCATTTTCTTTACCAAGGTTTTTGTCTTTCATTAACAGTTGAAGAATGTGTGGTCATTCTTTTTTGCCATTGTTTTTCATGGTTGTTTAAGGCTAAATGTAGCTGTTTATTGTTAAGAGGAGCATCGAGTTTTCACTTCAAACAGTCATCTGTCAATTTTTTCTTTCTAATCCTGTTTAGAATCTTTTTCTTGGGTAGAACAGCTTGAATTTCTACCGCTTGTTTTTCGGGTACTTTGGTTATTTAAAAGGAAACATTGCTATTGTTTGATAATCCCTCCGTCTCAAAATTATTGTCATGAGAGAGAAATCACAAAGTTGAATAAAAGTGGGGACACTTTAATTTTCAGCCACTAAAATGAAAGGGAAGTGATTGGCACACTTTCATATTTGATTGGGACACTCAATGTACAAACAGTTAACGCAGTTCTTATTTACAGTACAATTGTTTAATGCATATTTTGGAGTGTCCCAATCAAATATGGGAGTGTGCAAATCACCTCCCAAAATGAAATATTTCTCTACTAGATTCTCTAGTTTTTACTTAATAAGAAAAGTGGACAATTATTTTATAACAACCCGAAAAGGAAATGTGGACTATAAATATGGGACGGTGGGAATATCAGTTATCAATCATAGTTTTAACTGTTTTCTCTATAATGGATGCTTTTCTTTCACTTGTTGAATTATCTTTTTCTTCATATTCTTTTTTTCTAAAGCTACTCCCAGTAAGGAGAGACACTCCCAATTTTACTGGCACGTCAACTTTCTCTCTCCAGCGACTTTCAGGCGATTGGGTGCCTCAGTAATGGTGACCAACATAAATTTTTTTAAACATTTTTAACACAAACTCAAATTTCATTAATATTTAAAACGTTACATAATAATTCAAATAAAATAAAAACATTACAATAAAATTCAAATAACTTTAAAACATTACGATAATAAAACGACTAAACTAGGTTGTGATTATGACGATGCTAAATGTCTTCCACCAAATCGGCTTTGAGGTCTAGATGAGTTGTTTTGTTGCATATCTCCCTGGTAATTTTCAACGATTCCGCATGCGTTCTTATATGATCATAAGAACGGTTCTGCTTCGCTGGAAAGAATACGGGAGATATCACCTGCTCTTCGTCCTGAATTATCATATTATGCAATATGATACATGTGTACATTATATGTGATAGACGCTCTTTGTCAAACCCTTTAGCCGGATGTTTAATCATTAGCCACTTCTTCTTTAGTACACCAAAAGCACGTTCCAGATCTTTCCTTGCTGCTTCGTGCATCGTCTTATGCAATGTTCGCTTGTGATCATTCGTCACTGGATTTTTAATGGACTTCATAATAACAGAATATTCTGGATATATCCCATCAGCAAGATAATATCCCCGTTTATAAGTCACGCCGTTAGCAACGAATTCCACATCCGATGCTCTCCCAGTTTTGATATCATTGACAATATGCGATTTACCAAAAACATTTACGTCGTTATTCATACCGGAGACACCAAAGAACGCATGCCAAATCCATAAATCTTGGGATGTGATCGCTTCCAATAAAATGAAAGGCTCTTGCCCGTGATCACCCCTATAATATTGAGCTTTTAAAGCATGTGGGCAATTCGCCCACGGCCAATCTATACAATCAATGCTTCCTATCATCCCTAAAAGCAGGCTTGCAAGTGTTTTTTCGCCTAATATTGCCTGACCTTTGCACGGTTTTAAATTATTGTGTGGGCCTGATAGTGTTGACTTTGATTTTAGTAGTGAGCTTGTTATGAAAAAGAGTTGCCAAAACTATAGAGCTTATGGGTGTTGTCGCTAAGTTTAACAACCCTCAATGTGAGTTACTTCTCATTCGTGCTTGTGCTGGTATTTCCAAATTATATTTTGCTATACGCACATGCTCTCCCCGGGTCTTTATGTGTACTCAGAGTTCATTTAATGCATCACTTCATTCTTCTCTGGAGGGTATTGTCACTGCTTCTAGACCTGATTTTGGTGATTGGCAATGGCGGCTGCCACCTTACCCTTTTCGTTTGGTAGGCTTGGTATTTACTTTGCAGGTGATGTCTTGAACTATGCATTCCTTGCGTCTAGACTCCAATCTGCTAGCTTGCAGACTAAGTTGCTTTGATATTCTAGTATTGTAACTTCTGGGCCTTCCTTTGATAATACCTTATGTGCTTTTAACGAGAAAATGGAGATTGACCTTCTGAGTAATCCAAGTAAGATCGCTGCCCCAAACTCATAAAGAAATTGGCAGATATATATTTCACACGTGTTACCCAAATGGCTGAATCCACCTTTTCCCTACTACTCGACAGATGGCGCTATGGAAATCTCAAATGGAGGACTATAGTTCCGATTGGCTTAGGGTGGTTCTGATCTCTGGGTTGGGACAGACTTTAAATTTTAGGACCTACCGGTCTGTGTTATGCTATCGACTAGGTGTTCCCTTATTCTCTGTTCAGATGCCGTGCTCAGCTTGTTCCAGGGTCTTTATGGGGGGATATCGTGTCTTGTCTGTTCAGATGCCGTGCTATCGGCTAGATGTCGTGCGCTGGAATTATTGATATTTGATAACATCAAATGTATGTGATATTTACCTATCATTTAACCCACAATTATTGCTCATTTACTATTTATTCATATCTGAATTGATAGTTAATTGATTACTTTTGTCATTTTGAGTATTTATGGAGCAACTTCGGTAAAGATACGGAAAACAACAGAATTCGGAGCTTAAATGAAGATTTTGTATGCAACCTCCAAAGAGCATACGACGTATCCACTTCTAGAGATATGCCGTATCAACACCAACAAGAATTCACTAAGTATTGGTGAATTAGAAGATATACGGTGTATTTAACTCTGACAATACGCCATATCTAAAACTCTACAGTCAAAGCCCAAGTCAAACGTCGAAGGAATATGGCGTATGAAACTCTGGCCTTACGCCATATTGAAAATCTTATCCCCATCTCAATCTGTCAAGATTTATTAAGAATATGGCGTATCACTATTACCAAATACACCGTATTCAAGATACGCACGTATATGCTGGGAATATTCTTTCTCATTCCCTACTCAAGAAATCCCGAATACGCCGTATCACTACCCGATACGTTGTATCGGTGCCTTGGACTGAACACTATAAATAGAACCCTCACATACGGGTTTTAGAGAGAATTCCACACCACTATAGCCAAGTTCCAGCCACTTTTCACCAAGATTTCAGTACCACAGGCTAGAAGATCAAGAGGAGAATGTTCTATATAATCATACAAAGTATATTCAACTGGTTAGCACGTTAACTACATTATGTCTTTCATTTGTGAATCATTTGTAATTTCCTTTGTATTTGCTACCTACATTATGGGCTAACACCCTTGGGTGTTAACCATGTTATGACTACTTTATTTAAATTATTTTGTTTACGAAGATTTAATGCATTGTTTTGGATAATTTATGTGTTTACCGTTCAAATAGTATACTCGCTTACTTTTTTAGCATTGGATGTTTATTGTCTAGATCATCATAGTGTAGCTCTTTAGCTATGTAGGTGGTCCGTATCACTATGGTCAGTATACATGAGATGGGGTAAAAAGTCGGATTGTGTGTCACCAAATTGCTGTGAAAGGACTTGACCAAGACGATAGGCTCCAGCTTCCTCCATCCTTCCACCACCTCTTGCATCACCTGACAATCACGAAAAATGCAGACGTCAAAAACATATAACAAAAACCTCAAACAAACATTACGAGTATAAAGTGTACATACTGGTGTTAGGAAATTAACTCCTAGGAAAAACAGTCAATTTCTAAATGTTCATTTTTAGTATTGACACTTAAAACCCCATAGCAGTTGTAGAAGCATTAACAGATAATCTAGCCCCCTCACAACTACCTATGACCACCCACTTGAAGGACACATCCAGGAGGACAGAGCCATCCACCCTTGGATGATTTGATGAAACACCTAAGTTTCTAAAAATAACGACTACAGTAACCTTGACGAGAAGATAAAGAACAGGCAGGGACGGAACTTGAGCAGTTTTATTGGGGGGGCCGAAATGATCGTAAGTTTGAGACGCAAATCATAATGCATATGTACCAAAAAGAAAGACAAGAAATAAACGATAACTAATAAGATAGTTTAGATCCCAGTAAGTGATACATCAAAACATAGCTAAAAGAAGCAAAAGATACAAGTGACATGGTAAAAAAAAGTTACAGCTCGGCTCGACGACCTTTAACGCTTTTAATTCTTCAATTACGGATTCGGAGTCGATTTTTTCAGCAATTTCTTTTTCAATGTAAACCAGCAAGCTATCTGCTAGAAAGTCATCTGACATCTTATTGCAAAGTCTATTCTTGCATACTTTCATTGCTGAAAATGCCCGCTCTGTTGTTGCAGTAGAAACCGGGAGTGTCAAGATGAGTCGAATCAGCCTATCAAACAAATAATATGTCTTGCGCTTCTGAGTTTTCACAAGAGACGGAGGTTTAGAGAACCAAGAATGAAACTTTTTTTAATATTAACATAGTACTCCGTATGTAACTTTTAGATATTTGTTGTATTGTTTATAATCCCACATTATCTAATACTAGTATAAATTTTTGGTCTCTAAATTTTCAGGGGGCAGAATGTAATTTTTTTTTACATCAAAATAGCATGTAACTCATAGCTAGAAGCGAGATTTATGGGGGGGCCACAGCCCCCTTTGGCCCTTACTATGTTCCGTCTTTGAGAACAGGGTAGCAATTCCCTGCACTTACAATGTCCATCAGAGCCGAAAGGTCAGAGATACCAACCTCTAGAAAAAAATGAAACCCCTCGGTAAAATCATAAACTCGGCCTAAACCTTAGCAAACAGAGGTTCACGGTTTAAAAAACANCCTTAGCAAACAGAGGTTCACGGTTAAAAAAAATAGAACAAGCACCTAGGGACTTTGCTAAACAACACAAAGTTCACCCAGACAAAATACAAACTTTTGTTGCTTACACTCCTCACAAAATGGGAAAGGGCAAAGGAATTTTGAAAGAAATAAAGACACTTGATCAAAGCAAAAACTCTGTTTGAAAAATGTAAAGTTTGGAATGGCTTACAAATGGTTGAAGGTACTCCCCTTTTATAGGCAAAATATATTGTGGCCCAATGGACACAGGTCCAAAGCCTTGTGTAGTCAAATCACGTTAAACGTGCGAACCTCACGTAAAAGGAAACATGCTTTTAAGTGTCAGGTACTAGACACAAAAACGGCTAACTGACAGCCAGCAGCACAAATCGAGAAATATTCCAAGTCACAAATCAGGAAATTCCTGAAAAATTTTGGAGAGAGATTTTTAACGGCTAAAATAGAATCCCAATCCACGCGAACCATTTAATGCGGGGTAGGCTTGGGATAACCGAAAACTCACAGCTACTCAATCTTTACAATAACTCCTCACAAATATTCACATTGAAAAGACTATACATGCATTTAAAACACGAAAGTCTTGGAAATGAAAATATTCTTCAAATACTCAATCATCGCAATAAATGACTCTGATATTCGCATTCCTAAGCAGAGCAAAATACATAGGACTCCCCCGACATGGGAAGAATTAAAAGAATAACTCCAGGATGCCTCACCACTTTAACATGAGTCCATCATCACATTTCCCTAAAGCAGTCAAATAAACTAATAGACTGGGACCCTTGATAGGGTATGGATTAGCCCGACTGGCTAGAACCAATACTCCCTATACCAGCCTAGATACAAGCCAACCAAGGCTAAGATTCAACGACTAGCCTAGGAAGCACTTTCCCAGGCTACACTTGGGTAAAACCTACCTGGTAAACATGCACAGGCAAGCGACATGCCTAGTGAGCTAAGCCAAGGTCGTTACAACAAACACCATGCTTCACTACCTCATTTAAAGAGAGATAGTGCTACAACTATGCATAGATCCCTCCATACACCCGACTCAACCAAGGATGATACGCCACGTGTCATCCTTGTCCCTTCCCTTCATATCAACTACGTGGGTCATCCTAGTCTATTGGATCGCCTTTGCAGGTTACTCAAACCCTAAGGGCATCCCTATAAATACTAAGCCATTTTCCTGAAATATCCAATGTCACAAATCATTATTCTCTCATGAATAATGCACACATTTAACTCAATCAACTCGTGAGTGTTACCCCAACTTGTGACTCCGGTCATACCTTGGGGTCCTTACCGAATGTGGGAAACCAAATGATCGACCAACCCCAAACCCTCAATATGTATCATATATATGTATGGGTAAACTACAAAAAATGTCCCAGTGGTTTCCTGATTTTGCACCCTATGACATTACTGTTTTCTTTTCAAATTATGCCATTACTGTTTACTTTTTGCAACAAGTTATGTCCCTTATCCCAACGATCGTTATTTTTTTCTGTTAGTTACTGTTCCACGTTTGGGTATTTTAGTCATTTTACTATTCCATGTTTTGTTAAACATTTAATTATTTGTTGCGTTATCCCCAAGAAACCTTTATCTTTCACGGGCACAACTTGCAACCTAAACTTTCCCTTTATATAAGCTACCCAATTGTTTATTCTCACTCATTCACCCACCACTACCGATCAATACTCACACCACACTTAATAACAAGATGGTGATCTATGCATGTGGTAAGGTGCCAAAACTCAAAACCAGTTGGACTAACAGGAACCCTAGTAGGAGGTTTTGGAGTTGCCTGACTATGTTAAGACTCTTACATAATTCCGTTATGTTATTTACACTAAATGTGAATCATTGTGTCTTGTCTGTATGATCTAGGGTACCAACTTTGGCTTCGTCGTATGGGCAGATCCACCTATTTGCTACAGAGTTGTTGCTATTAGTCTTGGCCTGTTGAGGGCTTGGAATGACCTTACTGAGGACCTGGAGGAGCAGATTTACCTCTTGCGGGAGCAAGAGCGCCTGGTGAAGAAGCTAAAGATGTTGTTGTTTATAGCTTATGTTTTGATCTAGGTTGTGTACAAGTTTTTCTAGTTTGGTTGGGATGTGGGTTTTGGTGGTTTAATCATTAATAGTTATAAACTTGTTCATGTGATTAATTCTTCTATTTATCACTTACTTTTTTTTAATCAAAATTGGTTTAAGTCATGTGTTTAAATTAGATTTGGCGACGCTTGTTGCAACATATATTGAAAGTGTCGCAAATTTTGCTATCTAAACCATTTTTTATGTGATTCTTATAGTAGAAAGAAAAGCTTATAACTTGATATGTGAAGGCAACAAAAGTGATTATTTATATATTTCAAGTAACCATGGCTAATGCATTTAACATGTTAAGTATCAAATAACGGATGCATTTAACTGAAGAAAATGAAAGAGAAATCTCGACTTCTTTCACCATCATTTATGTAGATTAAATGGTTGTAGGTCTTTTGAAAACTTCGGATGTGTTTAACTAACATATACTCCAATATTTTTTGAGTAACAATCTTGCCACAGAGCTGTTGCTATTAGTCTTGGCCTGTTGAGGGCTTGGAATGACCTTACCGAGGACCTGGAGGAGCAGATTTACCTCTTGCGGGAGCAAGAGCGCCTGGTGAAGAAGCTAAAGATGTTGTTGTTTATAGCTTATGTTTTGATCTAGGTTGTGTACAAGCTTTTCTAGTTTGGTTGGGATGTGGGTTTTGGTGGTTTAATCATTAATAGTTATAAACTTGTTCATGTGATTAATTCTTCTATTTATCACTTACTTTTTTTTAATCAAAATTGGTTTAAGTCATGTGTTTAAATTAGATTTGGCGACGCTTGTTGCAACATATATTGAAAGGGTCACAAATTTTGCTATCTAAACCATTTTTTATGTGATTCTTATAGTGGAAAGAAAAGCTTATAACTTGATATGTGAAGGCAACAAAAGTGATTATTTATATATTTCAAGTAACCATGGCTAATGCATTTAACATGTTAAGTATCAAATAACGGGTGCATTTAACCGAAGAAAATGAAAGAGAAATCTCGACTTCTTTCACCATCATTTATGTAGATTAAATGGTTGTAGGTCTTTTGAAAACTTCGGATGTGTTTAACTAACATATACTCCCTCCGTCTCATATTAAATGTCCATGTTTGAATTTTTGAGTCTTTTTGCTTCAACTTTGACCTTAAATATATTGGTTTGTGTTATATAACACTTGATGAAAATTATATCTAACGAAAATACATTTAAAACTCAATTTATACATATATTTAGCATCATGTATTATGTAACAGAATAAAAAATATTTAGAGTCAAAGTTGATAAAAAAAGACTTTGAAAATTCAAAGTGGACATTTAATATGGGACGAAGGTAGTAATATTTTTTGAGTAACAAATTTATCACTATCAAATATTGTACAAACTAACACATTGAACCAACAAAACGAAAGAACAATCTCCACTACTTTCATCGTACAAACTATTGCATTTAACCAAGAAAATGAAAGAAAAATCTCAAGTACTTCATCATCATTTATGTAGATTAAATGGTTGTACGTCTTTTGAAAGCCTTGACGGATGTGTTTAACTAACATATAATATTTTTTGAGTAACAGATTTATCACTATCAAATATTGTACAAACTAACACATTGAATCTCTTCTTTCATCATTTATGTAGATCAAATGTTTGCTGGTCTTTTGCAGAACTTGGCAGGTGTCTTAACTAACATATTAGATTTTTGGGTAAATGGCTGAAAATGAACTAATTTGCCGCGTTTTGTAATTATCTTTATTTTCCTTTCATTAATATTTTCTTTTCATACATCTAAAATATCATTTATTCATATAATGTCACAAATCCATCTATTACATAAACACTATTCAATGGTTTTAAATTTACTCCCTTAAATTTCACGGATCAATAAACTAATTAATGCTGGTATATTGTGGACTTGTGGTGTATGATGAATTGTTGTAAATGGAGGGTTGTGGCGGTGATTCTTCAAGAAAACCCGGAACATTTATAACAGGACAACAACACATTTATGATCAACCAAAAATAAGAGAAGAATTTATATTTGTATCTTGAAGAATCACTAAAATAAGCAAATACTCATCCTATCTTAAAATTATTGTGTTTAGATAAAAATAGGAACACTATAATATTCAATCTTTTAAAAAAAAATATTTGTCTATTTATAGAACTATGAGAATACTATGTTAATGCACACATGCACCATATCAGCTGGCTAAGTCTAGGGAATCCCAAATAAAAAAAAACTTGCCAACAATTTCTTTTCGTATATACGGAAAAACTATTATACAAATCTAGCTATTATTGCAAAATAGTACTGTAGTTTATTGTATTTTTCAGTTCGTACGTTAATTATGAAGATCGTGGTAAGAGAATCGACGATGGTGAGGCCAATGGAGGAGACACCAAAGATAAAGCTATGGAACTCTAACCTTGACCTTCTGGTCTCCGAATATCACACACAAACTGTGTATTTTTACGAGTCCCCCAGGGCTGCCACCAACTTCTTTGATATACAAGTGATGAAGGATGCTCTAAGTAGGGTGTTGGTTCCATTCTACCCAGTGGCAGGCCGATTTAACAAAGACCAAGATGGGAGGATTGAAATTGACTGTCAAGGACAAGGTGTGTTGTTTGTGGAAGCCGAGTCTGATTGCGTGATCGATGAATTTGGTGACTTTGCACCAAGAATGGAGTTTCTCAAACTTATCCCGACAGTTGACTACTCATTAGGAATTGAATCGTATCCTCTACTAGTCTTGCAGGTATTTGATATAACGATACTCAACTTTTTTTCCTATAAATGATCGTACATGTTTTTGTTTTCCATCTGATTGTGACATGTAAACAATGAGCAGGTAACATGCTTTAAATGTGGGGGAGCTTCTTTAGGAGTTGGGATGCATCATCGTCTTGCGGATGGGCTATCTGCTATGCACTTCATTAAGTCATGGTCCGAAATGGCTAGTGGTCTTGATCTCACAATCCCACCCTATATAGACCGGACCCTGCTCCGTTCTCGAGACCCACCAAAACCCATTTTTGAGCATACCGAGTTCCAACCAGTTCCACAAATGAAATCGCCATCTCTTATATCTCCGTTAGATGAAACTGTCACATGCTCAATTTTCAAGTTTGCACGAGACCAACTCAACGTACTTAAAGAAAAATCAAAGGAAGATGGAAACGCAATAAACTTTAGCTCATACGAAATACTCGCAGGCCATATTTGGAGATCAGTGTGTAAAGCCCGTGGGCTGCCTGATAATCAGGACACTGAGCTCTACATTCCCACCGATGGGCGGTCTCGCCTTCAGCCTCCATTGCCACCAGGCTATTTTGGAAATGTTATATTTATGACCACTCCTATAGCTAAATCAGGAGAGCTTCAATCAAACACTACTTGGTATGCTGCTAGTAAAATCCATGATGCAATAGCACAAAGGAATAATGATTATTTAAAGTCTGCAATCGACTATTTGGAAGTACAACCAGATTTGGACGCTATGTTCCGAGGGCTACAGAAACTGGAGTGTCCTAATCTTATGATAAATAATTGGACTAGGCTCCCTGTATATGATGCCGATTTTGGATGGGGCCGTCCTATGTTCATGGCACCCGCTTTCCTTCCAATTGATGGTTTTAGTTTAGTGCTACCAACCTCGATAAATGACGGGAACATGTTGATTGTCACTTCGTTACAAGCTCAACACATGAAGCTATTCAGAAAATTCTTGCATGATATCTGAATGGTTCCATAAATACCTACGTTCTTTATTTGTCGGTACTTTGAAATAATATGCTTGTTTTCACGAACTTATATTTAATTAGTGAAATAGAATTCCAGTTGCAGTATCCTGGGGTGGGTTGATCCACCTATGTGTCCTAGGTCAGCGGACATCATTCCTGGCTTGCTTAGGTCAATGAATGTATCAGAAGATGTTCTTGATTTGGCGGAGGAAAGGGCAAACAAGATCAAGAAGTACCTGAGCATCAGTTGGATCTTCTTTCATGTGTATGTTTACTTGAACCATTGATCGGTTGTAGTTGGTCAATGTGTTTTGTGTTTTGGGTTGTGGTTATTAAGGATCAATGTTAGTGGTTTTATCAACAATGTCTTTTGTCTACTGTAACTATAATGGTTTTAGGTTGGTAGTTATGTAAATTATGGTACAATGATAATGGATCTGTTATCTTTGTTATCTACTTGATGTTTGATTTTTATGTTCATTAAGATGTATGAATGTTGATGTTCATGCGAGTTTGAAACAAATACTATGGTTTCAGAATTCAGAGTATGAAATGAATTGCCAGTGAAGTGCTTATGATCCAATTAATATACTTAGAATATGGTTACAACTTACAACTAAGCAAACAGTGGAGTGTTCATATGAGTTTGAAACAAAATCATTTTAAAATGATTTTAATTGGAATATTTATCGGTGATTCGGTGAAAATTTGGAATATAGCATGAAAATGGTGATAAACAACTATGATATATGTTGTTGATGTCAAAACAGTTGACAAGTAGTACTTCTCTTAGGTCCGCACGTTATTTCCCAAGAGTATTTTTGGGTGTAAAGGCCAATAAGCCGACAAAATTAGTCAAACCAATGTAATATTTGGGTTGAAAATGTTTGTATGACAAAATTAGTCAAAAAAATGTAATCTTTCGGATGAAAATATTTGTTGAAAATTGTTTAAACCATTTTAGTGACGTAATACATTTGAGCAAGGTTATAAATAGCGTGAGGCGTGTCGTGGCGGCGAATCCAAGCCTCAAGTTTTACGAGCCATAGCGAAGCTATATATCCTTCCAAAGCAACTAATTGCATATATATCATTTGTATAAGTTTTTGATGCACATAGTACAATGGTTTTTATGCATGCTTTGCATATATATGCAATTATGCATTTTCGGAAGGATATATATATGCAAAAACCCCTTCTAAGGCGTGACTCAAGGCAGCATTTTTTTTTTAATAGATTTAGATATTTATATCATATTTCATAAATATGTATATATATAATACATCAAGTTTACAAAAAGCATTATATATAAGAAATAAACTCAAAAAATTAAACTATCATTGCATTTTTCGTCATTTCTTTAAATAAAACCTTCTTTATCGGAGTAGTCGTCAAAACCTTCTTCACTCGTTATATGAGTGGTAGAACCATAGAAATAAGTTTAAAACTTAAAATTGATTTATAAAGTTACCATGCTTAAGCCAAAAATCCCTTATATCAGTAATTCGGTAATTCTAGCCCAAATACTAGTAAATCCTTTAAAAGCTTCAAAATAAGGCGCCATGCCTCGCGCTAAGGCGCGCCTTTTCGCGCCTCATCACGCGCCACGCCTTAAGAAGACGCAATGCTCTGTTTCGTAACATCGAGACCACGCCTCGCGCCTTAGCGACGCTAAGGCGCGCCTTTTAGAACCCTGCATTTGAGCAACAATATAAACAAGAATCATTTGTTAACATCAGACTTAGAAAGTTGCCACATAAGTGGACTTGGTCTTGCCCGTAAAAGCTTGACTTTTAAAATTGCCATAAATGTGCACATGTGGGCTTTTTGCCACAGATGTGGATTTTTATGTTTTCCACTTAGGTGGACTTTCATTACACATATAGCATAGGTATCAAATTGTCTATCAAATTACAGACTTAGAATTGTCCATCCACTTTTAATTGTTGCACGGGATATACTATACGGACCCCCTATAGTCAAACGTACAAACTGCGAAGTACATAGTACAACACTGCGATGTACACGGTACAACTCCCCGATGCATGCTACTGTTCAAACCCCCTATATAACGCCCCTTGTTGCATTAGTTTTGGTAGGCTGACTTGGTCCAACTTCTGTCTCGATTTGTCCTTGCACCTTCTTCACATTGTTGTGTCTGTGGGGCTTAGATGCTTGATTGACTCTAATCCTACTAAGATTGTGTTTATCAGCTTGAACCCTTCTCCTTGATCACCTTAGTGAGGCAAGTAAACCTTGACCCCCAGCTTGACTTCCACTAGCAACCTCACTTGACTCCCAACCACACTAGTTTGACTAGCAACCACACCACTTCCACTAGCTTCTGCGTTAGTAGCCCCTACATAAAGTGTAATATTGTTAAAAACTAAATATTGAAATACATAATCGACCATGATATATTGTTTAATGTATAAAATTTAACATGTATTAGATGATTGTCCTTGTCCTCTGTAAGTAGATTTATTGTGCCCTAAATGACCACAAACATGGCAAGTCATAGTGTTAGTATTAAAATTGTATATGAAGTGATGGTCATTTATATAACACGAGCCTTGTACGCTTGTAATAAATAGTTATAGATTAAGTAGTGGGCTTTGGGACTAGTTAAGCTAACCGGTTAGAAGTTCTGTTTGCCTAATCTATGTAATTGATTTAGTTCTAGCCCAATCGAAGCCCAAAGCCCACCAAAGCCTATAACTAGGGCTTCCCATGTATAAATAGACGTTTACCACCTCATTTGTGAGGTGGTAAGTGCAAGTTAGTGTATCCATTCTCATTCTCTCTCTCTTTAACATCTCTCTCTCTCTCTCTCTCTCTCTCTCTCTATTCTCTTCTTTCTCTCTCTAAACTTCTACTATATTGTTTGTGAGTGATAACATGACTTAAGGAATCCTACAAGTGGTATCAACAGCAATAAGATGGTTTAGTTTGAGTTTTGTGTCGAAAAGTTGTTTACTTTTTGTTTTAGTTTAAAACGGTGAGTTTTAAAGCAAAAAAATGCAAGCTTTTGTTCTTTTTTGGTCTTCAATCCGTGAAATACAACATCATGTTTGGATAAACTTAAAAAGTTAAATTTTTGTGGTTAGATCTTGAAAATTTTACATTTTTAAGTTCATAAACACTTCATAGAGTTGGAATTTGCAAGAAAAACGGGTTTAAAACATAAAAAATCGAAGCTTTTATCAAGTTTTTAAAAGTTGAAAATCTATGTATTTCACCAAGTTTCAAAACCCTTTTTTTCTCCGAATTTCTAGAAAATTTGAGTTTCTTCGAGTTTGGAGAAATTTTTGAAATTTACCGAGTTTCCATTTCGAGAAAGGTTCTCCAAGAAAGTCCTCCGAGTTCACCGAGAAGTGCTTTCGAGATTCATAGTACCAACATAATCGGATAGACTCCAAGTTTGGACTAATTTTGAAATCCTTCGAGTTTGAAAATCCTCCGAGTTTGACCTAATTTGGAAATACTTCGAGAATGGAAATCCTCCGAGTTTGACCTAATTTAGAAATCCTCCGAGTTATCTTCTTCGAGTTTCACTGTTTCCTTACTTTGAATTTGAGTTTTGACTCTGAAACTTGTGTTTTTATTGCAAAACTTTAAATCTTCATAACTTTTGAACCGTAGCTCCATTTTCAGCAACCCGCCTATCAAAACGACCGTGAGAACGAGAAAATTCATGTGTTACCCGACTTCATTGAGTGACAGACCTTTTTGCCCCAAAACGCTCTAAAACGAAGTTATTGAAGGCTTTATGATTTCCAGCATCAAAGTTTGACTTACACGATCAAGACCAACTCAAACGAACTGAAAACCAAGACACAATCACATCCGTACCACTATTAGATCCATAATCATTCATAAACAATCATCATGACTTCACAACCACTCAATCCACAAATCAACTTACAAATGCTATCCTCTCAATCCGATGTTGCTCAAGCTGGTTCATATAATCATCTGCTAATGCTTGTCAAGGGTTCGTATACTAACTAGGCAAATCGAATGCGACATTTTATCGAGGACAAACCCGATGGTGATCTTTTTTCTGAACTCAATTGAGAAAGGTCCCTACATAGGAAGGTCGTCACTATTCCTGCAAACCCTAATGCTAAACCTCCAACTACTGAGACTATTCGAGAACATCTCAATACTGACCTCAATGATGAAGAAATGGCTCACGTCAAAGCAGATAGACTTGCTTTGCATCTTGTATTTCAGGGACTACCAAATGAAATCTTCGTATTTGTAGATAGCTACATGAATACAAAGGCACTATGGGAAGCATTAGAGCGTTTGATGCAGGGAACCAAAGTCGGGAAGCAAGAGAAGGAAGTATTGTATTTATGGGAATATGTAGCATATTATCAGAGATACTCAAATGTGGTCAATGACTTGAACAGAAACAACATTGTTGTACCACCACTCATCTTAACTGTCAAATTCATGCTTCATCTTCAACCTGAATTGAAACGTTTCATCACACAAGTTAAGTAGACTAAGGTTTTACAGCAGAACACATTTCATTAGATTTTTGATATCTTGAAGCAGAACCAAGATGAAGCAAATGATGTTTGAGAAGAGTGATAACATCAAATAGTCCTGATATTTTAGTGTCAATTTCCCACTAATATACTCATCATTTTTATCACTTTACTTGAATATATACTCTTATTCGTTTATATTTCGTTTTAAGGTTAATAATGAGCATAGGAACAAAGAGACACGAATTTGGAAGGTTATTAATGCAAATATAAAAGAATATGCTGACCAGACAAGAGTTACGGCGAAAATCCCTACTCTACTCACGCCCTAATTCCGCATTTTTACATATCTTATTCAAGAACTGGCGACTGCAGTGTCACCACTTTCCTGAGATATCACTCGAACCTACACAACCACCACTACCAACAATTTAAAGATGTCATCAAATCTAAGGAACCCATTTGGAAATTTCCAACCACCCAGAGCTCCAATACCGGTAAGGAATTATGCGTCTCCAGGATACAACAACGGGTATTCAGGAAATATTGGGTATCAAGGGAATGTTGGAATAAATGGGAATAATACAGTTGTCGGGAATTCTTTGTAGAGGAGTAATATTGCAAATGTTAAGTGTTATGACTGTAGGGTACTAGGCATGTGGCAAAGTGATGAGAGTTTCGTAAACCTGGTAAAAAGTTTTACAATCCTCCTAGGCAGTGTACCTAACCGTTGTAGTGTAGTATAGGCAAGACACGGGGGATTGATCATTCTCTAGGGGAATAGTGTTGTGAAGGCCGAAGTGTATGTCGAGATAGGTATAAAGGTGAGGGATGATTCTTTTTACATTTTTATATTTTATAGAAAGTAATTAAAATCTCGGGGTTTGAAGAGTGAGAGTTTTAGCTACTAATTAACTAAAACAAATTAAACTAATAATTAAACTAAATAGAAGAAAAATAAATTGATAACTCTTATAATAGGAAGATGTGTTTACTTAGATTTCTTTACTCCTTAGTTATCTATTATTGATTAATCGAATAGTCAAGTCCTTGTTTAAATTGAAGCGTTTATTTCCTTTTATTGGTCGTAGGGAGGTGCCCTAACTCTATGAACGTAAGTCTTCCCTAAGAAAGCTTAAAGTCTATTATGTCTTCTAGGATCTACAAGCCGCAATTCACGCAATAAATACAACAAGAAAAAACACGAGTGCACTCTAGGGTTACGTTTTCTAAGATGGAAAAGCTAGTACATATAAGAGTTAAGCAGGTTTTCTTATTCTAACGCAAGGCAATCAATTAAACAAGAGACGACAATCAATAATCAACAACTAGGTTTCATTAGATCTAATCAGACACTAATTGATTTAGTCTAACATGTTAAAGTGAAGAAAAGAAAAGCATAAAATCAAACAACACATAGACATATTGAATGATTAAGAATGATTTACTTATCTTCAATAGAACATGGATAAAGTGGCTGTAAAAAGCCTTACAAAAGCTGCAAATTCGTCCAGGGTTTCACCTCTCCAAAGTGTTACATTCATAAAGGAAAATATGCGAAAGTATATACAGATTTACAAGTGTGACGGCGTCACGTTATAGTTGTGAGGCTATCATTATGGTTTCGTCTTTGCTTAATCGTCGTTGTGACATCGCCGCTCTATGAGTTGTGACGCCATCATGTGGTGTGACGTCGTCGACCTTTAAAATATTTGAGCCGTGGCTTGTTAATTTTCACCTAATCTTGGCCTTCAAATACAAGTGACGGTGTTGCCTTGTGGAGTATGACGCCGTCAGAGTCCCATCTTTGACAAATTCGTGACTTGGTCGTTTTTCTTTGTTTCTTCGTCAAAAATAGCTATAAATGTGACGATTTTCATAATTCTCGTCCCAAATACCTAAAATGCAAAAAAGAAACGATTTAGGGCAATATTTGATCAAATATATATGACCTTAGGGCTTAAATGACCCCTTAAAAATGTACCAAATAAATCCTTATCACAAAGGCCTGCAAAGAGCCAAGAAGGCCAAGGGATTCTAAGTATCTCAAGGATAAGATGTTGTTGTGCAAGAAAGTTGAAGCATGAGTACCTTTGAATACTGAGAAAAATGATTTCTTAGATGAGCACACTAATGATGAAGATCAGGAATTGACTACACATTGCATTTTCATGGCCAATTTTCAGGAAGTCGCTTCTAAGGACGACACTCCACCGACTTATGATTCAGAAAAGTTGGCAGAGGTGCCATCTACTTTTGTTAATACATATAATGTGTTTGATCATGAACAAATACATATTGTGAACGATGAATCCATGAATGAAACATATGTGACGCAACAAGATGGTAGTATTATCATTTTTGATATGCCATATATGGATCCTAATGGAAAAACGCTTCTATAGGATATGTCTGCTTATGAACAAGATCATGTTGTGATTCTTTACTTAGTTGATAATTGAATGTTAAAATCCAAAATTGTACTGCTTTCATTAAAAAGCACAAAGATGAGGATGCGGTATTAAACAACAAGCTTGAGAGATACAAAACCCAAGTTAAAACTTTTAATTTAAACTATGATAGAAAAAATACTCTTGAAAAATCTTATGCATTAACTGTGGATAGTGAAACTAAATTGAAAAAGCGTCTTCATGATCAATGTTTTCTTAATGATCATACTGTTCAATATCTAAAAAATGAAATTTCAAAACTCACGACTCAGGTTTCCAAAAACTCAACAACAATTTCTAATCTTGATAAAGAAAAGGAAATGTTGGATGCAGATTACAAGAGTCGTGAAGAAATTATATAAAACAAATTTCAGAGCTTGGAGCTAAAATCAAACATTTAAGCAAAATAATATATCAAACAATTCAATCAATTCAATCAATTCAAACAATTCATATGCTTACACCAAAATCAAATTCGTATTATTATATTCAAACTAGTGTTGAATTTGAAAATCCTCAGTACCTCAAGAAAGCTCAGCGGGAACACTCTGTTTTGTATAATTATAAATTACCATGTTTACACAACGTTCACTATATTCAAAGTAATTCTATTAAGCAGTCATTCATGTGTGAATATGAAGAGTCATTGAACCAAGACAAGAGTCGATCAAAATTTAAACATAAAGAAATCAAACCGATTGATTATAAAAAGTTGAATAAATTCTATGATGATATTGTTACAGGAAAGCATAAATCGGCTGATGAAATCCTTTTTCACATATCCTTTAAGAGTATAGGCTTCTACATCCATTCAAAATGTTGAAATTAAATCGTGCAATTTATAGAAGCATTGATGACGTCAAATTTACCCATGATTGAAGTGTTAATTTCCCCCTAAAATGCTCATCTTTTCTATTTGTATGAAGAATATATACTCTTATTTCTTCCTATTTTGGTTTCAGGGTAAAGATGAGTAAAAGAACGAACATACGAGGAAATGGAAGGACTTAGAAGCAAAAATGTGGAAATTATGGATTCTGCACTCACTACGGCGTAGAGGTTCATCTACCTACGCCGTAGCAAGATTTTATGAAGATTACGGCGTAAAGGGTCATCTACTTACGCCGTAAGAAGGAATTTATGAAGACTACGGCGTAGCCTGTCTTACGGCTACGGCGTAATGATCCACTAAAGGGCTCTACGGAGTAAACAACTCTCCAGCTACGACGTAAGCCCCAATTTGAGGTCGGGAGGAACTAACAAGGCCAAGGAAGAAGTTACGGCGTAGCAACCCTAGCAACTACGCCGTAGGAAGCCTCTTATCAAGACATTACGCCCGTAGCACTTGATCAAGCTACGGCGTAACACTAATTTACAAAGGTTACGGCGTAGCAATCCAATCAGCTACGCCGTAACAAAGTCGGGCCTATAAATAGCAGCCCTAATTCCGAGTTTATGCATTCACTTTTCACCACACAGAAGTTGGGAGAAACTCAGGGAGTAGGAGGAACGAAGTTCTAGCCTCATAGAAGTCATTTCCAAGGGAGGATTCACACATCAATCATAAGTTTATCTATTCCTTTGTTTTGTATTCGATTTATGTTTGGAATTGTATTAACTCAAACTTGTTTTTTTGCAATTATGAATATGAGTGGCTAAACACCTCTTGGTGTTAGCCTAGTTATGAAATTGTTATTGTTTTGAGTTAGTTTTCTACGCATCTATTATCTATTGTTTGTATACTTTCATGACGAGGCTTGGGACACTCTAGTTCCCGTAGTGATTATCATTGGTTGTTCCCTAGAGACTTGTGGAATTAACCCTAGGAAGCAAGTCGCTAGGGATGTGACTTGGTGATAGCAATATCACCATACACGTGCGAATTAACCCTAGGACCACCTACCGATGCTAGACACTTAACGGAGTTAGAGGGGTGTAAGATCTGACCATGCCGCATTCGTTAGATTTGTCCATGTTAGTAGCGGCGCTTAATGACTCTTACATTTTCGTACCGATGAACCCAAGGCTTTACAATAGTTTTGGATAGGACAAGGTGTAAGATAGAAGTAGGTGATTTAACCCTCTGATCCGAAATGAATTAAATCCCCAGACGATATGATAGGATGCACCATTAAGAAAACTAGTCATAACGATAACAAGAGTAGTAATTAGGTTAACACTACTTCTCTCTTATTGATCTTTCATCTATTTACTTTATTTGTCTTGTTATTTACTTTTTTTAGTTTAATTAATCTTTCAATCATAAAACCCCCTTTTAAACGTGACACGAACTTAGATAATTTCCATACACTTAGCTCTTGGGACGACCTCGGCTTTACCAACTAGCTATACCACACACGATCGGATACACTGTCCGTTAGTGCGTAAAGGTAGACCTTAGGTAAACGAGACTAATATAAATATTAAAACCTGGTCAGTAAAACCTGCATCAAGCATCTAGATAAAATTCAACCCGAGAATCTCAAGAGTAAATGGATGAAGACTTTTAAGGGAGTAAAGGAAATGAATGATTTTCTTCAATAAGCGATTCAAGGCAAACTTACACTAAATTTACCATAGTGGAATACTAAATATCATCGTAAATTCTAAGATATTTTAAAAACAAAAATCAACCCAATTGTTCAAAACTTAAATGCGTACGTAATCCAATTTGAAAAGATTTAACAATTGAAATGGTTGAAGATTTGAAGTATGTTAATTCTTCTGAAAAGGAGGTTGCTGGATTTCAATTTAAAATGTCAAAACCTGATGATCAACTTTTGAAAGTTGTTGTACAAACCAATGTGATGAATATTGTGTTGCATTCTACTATCGTTAAACACCTCTGAAATCCAGAACAAAAGGAAATCTTGTGCAAATGAACTCTCTACCTAAACCATCATAAAAGAAAGTTTTGATTTGAAACAAACGATCAAACGAATTACCAAAAAAGCTACTGATGTCAAAGATGATTTGATAAAACAAACTGATCAGTAGAAAAAATCATTTGATAAACTTGAGGCTCAAAGCATCTCTTTCGAGCTGCAACTGCAACATGAATTTCAAAAACTTCTTTGACATCAACGCTTAAAGAGCTTGAAAAGATTGAAAATGAAAACGTTTTTTTGGAATTCGAGGTTTTATCTCTTGAAAAGGAATATGAGCACCTTAAAACGTACAAAAATCTTTTTGACTCAATCAGACCAACGAGGGCTGAATTGTCATGTTTCAAAAAGATATATGTGGATACTAAGTTTGTTAAGCCATCTATTTTAGGCAAACAACTAATGAATCCATTTTCCAAATCTCGGTTTGCATCTAAGATAGATGAGAAAAATGCTTTATCAATACCAGTCACTCCACAGATTACGCTTTCATATAAACCAAATGTTTTGAGGAAAAAAAATGTCATTGCTCCTGGAATGTACAAAATAGAATTTTCTAAATAAGAAAATAAAGAACCATAAGGCACTGCGACATGTACTACGAGGGACCTAGTAAAGTGATTTGGATATTGTAAAACGCAAAGAAGTTTTACAATCCTTCTAGGCAGTGTACCTAACCGTTGTAGAGAAATAGTATAGGTAAGATACGGGGGATTTATCGTTCTCTAGGGAAATAGTATTATGAAGGCCGAAGTGTATGACGAATTAGGTCTAGAGGTGTAGGATGATTTTTTTGTATTTTTATATATTTTTTGAAAGCAAATTAAAATATCTCGGGGTTTGAAGAGTGGCTTTTTAAAACTAATAATTAAACTAATAAAAACTAAATTAAACTAATAATGCGGAAAATAAATTGTGGTAACTCGTATGATAGATAAATGTGTTTACTTAGATTATCCTTACTCTCTAGTTATCTCTTATTGATTAGTCGAATTGTCACGTCCTTGTTATAATTCGCGCGCTGTATTCCTCAATACCGTTTGTAGGGTTATGCCGAAGTCCCTAACTCTATGAATGTATAAGTCTCCTTTAAGAATCCTCAGGTCATTAAGACTCTTAATATCAATAAGTCGCAGTTCATGCAATAAATACAACGAAAATAAACAACTAGTGCACTCTAGTGAAGAAAGCGTTTAGTCAAATGTACAAGCTAATGCATTAAAGAATGAGACAGTTTTCCTACTCCTAACGCGAGACAACCAATTAAACAAGAGACGATAATCAATAATTAATAACTAGGTTTCATTCAAATCTAATCAAACACTAATTAATTTAGCTGAGCATGTTAAAGAGAAGAGAAGAAACACATATAATCAAACAACACATAGACACATTGAATGATTAAAGAGGAATCACTTATCTTCAATAAAACATAGGTTTGGTGGCTGGAAAAAGCCTTACAAAACTCTGAAATTCGTCATAGGGTTTACCTCTCTAAGATGTTACACGAATAATGAAAAACAATGGCGTCACTATGGTTGTGACGCCGTCAGCCCACCGTCATTAGGGTTTCGTCCTTAGTTGTGTCGCCCTTGTGACGCCGTCTGCTACCGTTCCTTTGATGGTGACGCCGTCAGCTTTTAGGCCATTATATTTATCTGAACCGTCACTTGTAAAATTGTAATAATCATGTCGAAATACAAGTTACGGCGTCATGTTGTAGCTTGCGACGCCGTCATGACTCCTTTTCCTGACGTTTTCGTGACTTGGTCGTGTTCTTCGTTTTCTTGTCCAAATAAGCCAAAATCATGCTCGTTTCCGTCTTCTGCTTTTAAAGGACCTAAAATGCGAAAAGAAACGATTTAGGGTAATAATTGATCAAATATATACGAGTTTAGAGACTAAATGACCCCCTAAAAATGCACCTTTTAAATCCTTATCAAATATCCATACACTTGGGATTTGTTTGTTCTCAAGTAATTGTGCTTTTATTCTAATCAATTTACAAGTTATGGGGCATTCAACATTAGTTTAAAAGTTATTGCAACACACATTCGCTCCACAATAGTTATAACAAGCACGAAAATTATATACTAGCACCTCACATAAAGTGTTTGGATTTTCACATCTCTCGAGTGTTGATGTGCTGTGTGTCACGTTGTAGTATAGGGGTTTATGCCTATTCAAGTTTTAAATTTATATTTTGCCGACTTATCCTATAACACACACACTAACGGGCAGTGTACCCGATCAATATGTAGATAGTGGTAAGTAGAGTGTCGATCACTAAGAGTGGAATGTAATATCTAGTTAACCTAATCAATATTTTAATATTCTAAGTTAGTTTTACAACCTAATCTAATGGAAGGGGGTTTAATCTGAGAGACTAGCACAGATTGGTAGATCAAACAATAAAAGTAAAACTAATGAGAACGAATCAGAGAATAGCAAACACATACACGGATAGATAATAGATACAGATAGAAGGCCTGTCTTATGGTTAAGTAGCTTGTCACTTATTTTATTGCTAGTTTTATATGATGAGTGAGTATCGTAATCTTATCTGTCTCGTTGGATCCTAAATATAGGCGAGTAAACTCTTAATGATGAATTATGCCTATCCCACTTATCTAGACACTAGTTAAGTAGGCGAGGATGGGGTATGTGATGCGTAGGGATTGCTTACGCACTTTGTTTTACCTCTCAAGGGATCTCAAGAGGCTTACAATCCCCACCAGGCAGTGTACCTGACCGATGTAGTATAGTGTAGTGGCAAGTACCGGGGGATTGATCGTTCTCTCACAGGGAATAGTGTTCGTTAGGTTAAAGAATACTCTAATTAAGGTCTAAGGGTGGAGGATGATTATTTTTGTATTTTTATGTTTTTTAGAAAGCAGTAAAATCTCGTTTTTGAAGGAGTGGGCGGAATTAGTTGCTAGTCAACTAACCCAAGTTATCTACTATGCAATTAATTTAAGTTTTTGAGAAACAATGGTGGGGAAAGTAGTGTTTACTTAGATTTCATTACTCCCTAACTATCTTTTACCATGTAATTAGTATGTTGAGTTTGCGTGGATGACGGTGGTATTCCTAACAAGTCGTAGGGAGTATAGGTGATGTTTGAATACAAAATACATATGAAACAAATAAACGCAGCGGAACAACATCACATTACAAGGATCTCATATAGCCATATGATCAATCAAAGAAACAAACAAGTTTTATACCTTTGTAGCGTGATTCGGGTAACACCACTAATATGAGCCACCACGATGGAATGCAAGAAACCAAAAGATCAATAAGTTGATCTCTCTTATGGTGAACCACACTACACTTCACCGATCACGCACCATGCTAGTCTTGACCTCGTAACAATCGAATCTAGCTTTGAACTACACAGAATAAGGTTAGATGAGATCAAAAATCACAAACCTAATATGGAGTGTTTAATTTCGTGGCTTATGGTTAGAGAAAGGAGGAGAGAAAGTTGGTAAGGTTTTATTGTGATTGATCATCAAATATGACCAAATCAATTTAGGAATTATCATCACATAGTTACACTTAGCAACCTTGAACTTCTTTCTTGTTCCTTTTTTTACCTAGGCCCTCCATAAGGGCTTACAAATGGTGCTACCCATTTTGTTATGTCCAAATCCAATACACCTAAGTACAAGCTTAGTGATTAGTGGCCCCGTTATTGTATCCAAAGTTACGTAGTCGTTTATATTTGTTAAAATAACGTAAATACAATCTATAAAAATGGTGTCTCTGTGTAAAGTGTGTGACCCCATAGCTTCCACATATGTCTAGCCTTATAATTATTTAATTATGACACGAGCATACTCCAAAACAGCTCCCACTTGCGACGTCATAATAAATCAAAGTAATTATACAAGCAAAGGTTAGCAGTCTAGCCACACGACAATGCCCCTAGAAATATGTGAGGGTATTTCTTAAACTCTCCGTTTAAATGGTTTATTGTCATCCATCTTTTGTTACAGATACTATGTTGAACACTAGACATGATCAAAGTCATTCTATTTGTTCAACTATTATGTTTCGATCCTAGATTTGAACAAGGATACCAAGTTGATTAAGATTCATCTTAATCTCACTTTGGGTACGGCCAGTAAAACATCCGTTCAATTCATCGAGGGGCCAATAGTATCTAAACTCCATGACATGTGGAGGAACAAATCCTATTTTGACTGCACGGTGTCATTCATGTGTTTCAAATCACTCCTGAAGATGGTTTTTATAACTACCTTATTCAGGACAGCGTTTAACCTTATCAAAAGAATGAAATTCCACAATGCAAGACCTACTTGCATCTCAAGTACGAGGATGAAAAGAGACATAACCATTTGCGAGATTCCACTATTGACGCCGATCCATGCAGTGAATTACTCGTAGGTTGGGTCAGTCCAATGTTTCATTCACAATGAACAACATGTGAGTTTGGTGGAAACATCCAATTAATATTTATTCTAATAAATATCACCAACACGCTCACATTTGCTTAATTCGATGATACTCCCGTATCGTCAACTGGCAATGGACAATTTTAGAATAAATAATTATTCAGATTAAACATCAAATATAGAACACAGTAAGTATAAATGAAGACGATATACCCGGTATATCATTCATTATATAATACGGACTGTTTAACAGTTCCATTATCAGATACTAAAAATAGATATGCCACAATACTACATATAGATCGGAGTCCGATGTTTCCACCATGATCAATTTGTTGTACAAGACAACAAAGTAGTCACCTGAGTAAACTTTGAGAATACTTGTTTCCAAAATGTTCGAAATGGTTTTTGAATGATGATTGTCCTTTTGTATGAATGTGCATTCAAGTACAATACGATTATTGCAACATACATTACCATAGTTGTTTGAAGCTAGCAAAACTTACTTAGAACAGCATAATAACATTTCCCAAATTGTAAGTACTCTTATTCTTTTAATGTAAAGCATTAATGCTCTTCCAATCGAGCCAATCTAAGTCAGCAATTTCATCTTCATGATTGACATTCGACCACGATAGATGTGAGAATCATTCAGTTAAATAAGCATTGGTGTATGCAAACAGAACCGAGCTCCTCAATATATCCATAAAACTATTGAACATATCTTTGGTCCTATGTGGGTCATTATGTTCATTTAACAATTATCAATGAACGTTCACTTAGATATTTGTTGTTAGCACTTTATTTGCATTCATGCAAATGATATAAACAGTCAAATGCATAATACGACTTACGATAATGAATCCTTTAGTCGAACATAAGTTTACAATTTATGTGTTCATCTCCATCAGGTGAGATTGATCATTGAGACTTCTCTCCCAAATAACCTGTCATATTGTGTGGCTCAATAACCGCCTTATGTTTAATTCTAATAAACATATTTTCTAACAAGGTTGATGTTTTATTTTCCTAATCTCTAAGAGAAGTTCATTCCAATCTAAGGATTTAAATCTAGCTTAAGATGGAATATTGTTCTAATAATGTTACCGACATATGAGATTTATGAAAATAAGCAACAATGCTCCTACCTTGCTCTCAGTGTACTCAGGAGTAATCTTATATAATCAAATCAAATTAATGATAACTTAAGTTCTCAGCCCCTAGAGCATAGATTCCTAATCCACACTTGGATTTTATCACTTGGTATAAACATAACAAAGATTGTTGGATTCAAAACCCTTTTGATTACTCATCTCCTCTGCAAAGGTAATAAAAAAGGAAAGTGTTTTGGAAATCCTGTTGTCATATTTCATTTACATCGAAAGCAAGTTGACCAATCTTTATACATTTAATGTATGTAGGTAGGAAGATTTAATCATGTCAATTTCTTGAGAGAGAACTCCTTTATTACAACATGCATTAAATGGTGTGTACATAGTTTGTCCTTTTGAGTCTTCCTTTTCAAGAAACTCATTATTAACCTCAACAGTCTAACTGATTGGTAAGAGATCAATCAAATCGAGGAGTTGATTCTCTCATGGACTGCATCTTGACATTCATAGTTTTTGAGCCATTCATCAGATTCAAGATCTGATAATGGCAATCTCAGTAAGTTAGGCAGGGTCACTATGATCCTCCAACTTATGTCCCTTAGCATTGATATAAAAACTATATCATTCAGGTGCTAGAGGTATCCTTTCGGATTTATGAATGAGAGATATCAACTTAAAGTTTTAAACATATGCAATGTTTTAACCTTAATTTTAATGATTTACAGTGTACTCAGAAGTTTATGTAATTTTTTTTAAGCTCTTGAATAATTCCAAGATCTAAAGATTGCTCCCACTTGCTTTGTAAGTGGAGACTAATCTCTACATGCTCCATTTGTTGAGTAACAATAAATTGTTCTCCCAAGCGGTATCCAAAATACATCATTAGTTCTTGACTTCTAGTTTGTTAATTACTTACTCTTAGGTATTTAACAAATTCCAGAACTTCCAATCAAGAACATAATGGATTCATCCATGCCATAATAAATGGAGTTTAAATTCCTTTCTGGTTTGAGAACATATTGAGTGGTACCATGGCACATCCAATTTCTAACCTTGATAGCTTTGGTATTTGCAATAAATTTTTTTGTTTAAGCATCAAAATAAACAATTCATAGTTTGATTCCATTAGACATACGCCTAAAGTGTGGTATTCCATGAGAATAATGCTGTGAGACTATCCCACAACCCATTTTAGATGGAACTTATACTTTTTGGCTTATCATATATGCCAACTAAGTCAAACTAGATGGACATAGTATTTACCCTAATGCCAATACTTATATTATAAGTCTTTGACCAAGTCCAATAACTTCAAGTGCATGTTTTGACTAGAAAACATAAAGCATTAATATATTATATACGTTCCGGTTAAAAAGTGTTACATGTTCTTAACAAGAAAGACATAACAAAGTCAACGTCTTACTGTTACGTTATACAGTCTTTCACCATAAC